>CAUYPK010013681.1:0-44999 GCA_963574355.1 Loris lydekkerianus | reverse complement strand
CAAAGATCAAATAACAGTAAGTAGCTGGGTTCATCTCTTGGTTCTCTATTCTGTTCCATACATCTACCTCTCTGTTTTTGTGCCAGTACCATGCTGTTTTGATCACTATCAATTTATAGTATAGTCTGAGGTCTGGTAGCTTGATTCCTCCTGCTTTGTTTTTATTTCTGAGTAATGTCTTGACTATTCAAGGTTTTTTCTGATTCCATATAAAACAAAGTATTATTTTTTCAAGATCTTTAAAGTATGACAGTCCTTTTGGAAAGATGTTTGGAGAACACTTAGAGATCTAAAAATAGACCTGCCATTCAATCCTATAATTCCTCTACTAGGTATATACCCAGAAGACAAAAAAAATCACATTATAACAAAGATATTTGTACCAGAATGTTTATTGCAGCCCAATTCATAATTGCTAAGTCATGGAAAAAGCCCAAGTGCCCATCGATCCATGAATGGATTAATAAATTGTGGTATATGTACATCATGGAATATTATGCAGCCTTAAAGAAAGACAGAGACTTTACCTCTTTCATGTTTACATGGATGGAGCTGGAACATATTCTTCTTAGTAAAGTATCAGAAGAATGGAAGAAAAAGTATCCAATGTACTCAGCCCTAGTATGAAACTAATTTATGGCTTTCATATGAAAGCTATAACCCAGTTATAACATAAGAATATGGCGAAGGGGGAGAGGGAGGAGAGGAAGGGAGATGGGAGGATAGGTGGAGGGAGAGGGTGATTGGTGGGATTACACCTATGGTGCATCTTAGAAGGGTAAATGTGAAACTTAGTAAATGTAGAATATAAATATCTTAACACAATAACTAAGAAAATGCCAGGAAGGCTATGTTAACCAGTGTGATGAAAATATGTCAAATGGTATATAAAACCAGTGTATGGTACCCCAGGATCGCATTAATGTACACAGCTATGATTTAATTTAAAAAAAAAGAAAAATAATTAATGATAAAAAGCAATAATCTTCTCTGTGTTTTCTGTGACAAACAATGGTTTTGGCATGAGCAACACAGATCCAAGTATAGTTTCTGGCTCCATTTATGTGACTCACCCCTGCCTTTTCTCCTATGAAAGTATATTGAAATGCAAACATGTGACTGTAACAGTACTGTGGTAACCTTAAATCTCTGAGATACTGTTAAAAGTCAATCATTTGTAAACTTTGATACTTGTACTATGATTGGTATTAGGTTGCTTGCAACATATCAGTGTGTCCTGTTGGGACCTGCTGATACAAATATTGAAGGAAGAATGTTTGAGCTAATTATTAACTAAGTTTTGTTTATAGAATTAACATACCAATTCCACTCTTTCTTGTTAGTTCCAGCAAGAGAGATAGCACCCCAATTTGGCAGTGCTGAGAGCTTGAACCAGAGTTACCATCTATATTGAGAACCAATAAATCAATTCAATTATCTAGAAGTTGTTTATTATCTTGGTTCCTCTCATAGATTTGGACTGACTTTTTCCATTGGATTAAATAAATAAGGTTTAACTGAATATTAAAACTTTTGAGAAAGTCCACATCAATGGATAGTGATCCTCTTTTCATTGTAAGTTTATTAATTTAGATTCCTTAACTCCAAAGTACTTAATCCTTGACTGCATGCTGAATCCTATGGATGCCAGGTATGACTTTCTTTGGGCCACATGGAGTACTTGACCTATAATTTTTACCTCTAGAATGATAGACTATCTGTTCAGAGCTTACAAAAGTAGGCAAGGTTATGATGAAATGTTTTTCATGTCAGTGTCACAAAGAATACATGTGAGTTAGGCCCTGAAGTTTGGAGAAATATGCTGTGTTGATTATACCTTGTTCTGACTGTTTTGGTGCTGTAGGGTCTTTTAAAATGCAGCCATAAGTCTGCCTCCTGCATACAAGGAATTACCTAGAAACAGGGCAACAAATTAAAAATGGCACAGCTCCCTTTGCTTAACACTCCCTGTTTTTCAGGAGTTTGTTTTGCAACTTCAATATTATTAATCTACACAACCTTTTACTTTTCATTCAGAATTTATATCAGAATCAAGGTAATAAATTAAAGATGAGTTAGTTCATTGTTAGGTGGTTTAACATAGACCTAGTATGTTAATCCTGATGTGCTTGTTACTAGGGTTTTAAAATTTTTATTATTATTTTTTTTTCTGCCTTGTAGCTGTGGTTAGGCAGCAGCAATAAACCAGAACAAAGAAATGAAGGTATTGGGGCTTTAGGGAAAACATGTATTAGAAAAAATTGGTTTGGCACTAAGGACTGTATTGCATTAAGATGGATTTTACAGATACAGAAGTAAAAGAATGTAGACAAATAATTGTATAAATAATCTGAGAAAGAGCAAGTCTGTACAGTAACCGTGTAAGCTACCATCAACAGGACTTCCTAATTCCTGTTCAAACAGACCAAACAGGGACTCTCTACTTAAACAAATAGCCAGGAGAAATGGGCACAAGGCTAATGCTAGAGAAAGTGGGAGGAATAGATAAAGCTCTTTAAAATAGCCCAAAGGAATGGAATAATAGAAGTCAGTGTATTCTAGTCACTGACAAGGCATCTTCTGTGAATAGGGCTTTATTGCCACTCTAGGCACTGATATTGCAAACACAGGCTAAGACAACCAGAAACTGGGAGCCTCACAGTGCAACTATGAGTGCCTCAGAGTGCAGTTCTCTGAAGTAGGGGAGTCACATTATCAGCCTGAATTTGGAGGAGACGGGACGTATTCAGATAAACCTGAGCATATAAATAAACTATGTGGTGTGATAGAGTTGATGGGAATAAGATAGGACCAGTGCAGGGACATAAGGAAGAACAAGGATGCCAGGAAGTGCAGAAAGAATAGAAAGAACAAAAGGGACCTCTCTTAAGTAGCCTAAATGGTACCTGAACTCAAAGACCCATATGTTTTGAAACAGATTTTATTCTCAATTAAAGCATAAAAGCTCTATAAATGAGGAGAGACAGCTTGTTTGAAGCCCCAAACCTACTTTTGTGGATCAAATATGTCTGCTTTGTCTCTCGTCCTTTAATCTAAATTGGTCCAGGCATGTATCATTGTGCAGGGAGCAGACTGTCCTCATTCTTACCTTTTATGTTCCCTAGGCCCTGGCTTCCATCCCCTGGAATCTGTTTCAGGCTCTGCCTCTCAAGGGCCCCTCTACTCTTCCTTACTGATCTTTCTCTTATCTTTTTTTATTCACCCTTCCTCAGCTTCCTCAGCAGGTGTAGACAGGATGTGACTACTAAACCACTGATGGTTATCTCCAAGATAGCAGTAATCATGATAATGACCATTCTATCCTATAGAGCCTGAGTATTCATTGTCATAAAAAAGTGAGTTTCTGGGTGGTGCCTGTGGTTCAAAGGGGAAGGGCACCGGTCCCATATACCAAGGGTGATGGGTTCAAACCGAGCCCTGGCCAAAAACCACACACACAAAAATAAATAATTAAAAAAAAAAAAAAAAAAAAAAAAGTGAGTTTCTTTGGCTTCATAGGTTTTCAATAGCTGAGAGCCCTGTTACAGAAAGAGACAACCACCTTTTTTATTTCCCTTCCTTCTCATTTTATTCAAATGAGAATATCACATGGACTCTGACTTTAAGAAATTCACAAATATGAATGATTACATATAATTATGGAAGTTCATAACAGGAAAAAGAAAACAGTTGGTTTTAGATGAATGATTACTAACTGCTGCAAAAATTCAAATGCAGGAGAAAACACTTCAAGTTAGTGAAATTAGAGGTACCCATAAGGCTTATTAGTTGGGGAAAGTGGAAGGTTTAGACTTGAGCTCTTGTGGTATCCAGGTTCTAATCAGAAAAAGGAAAAGGAAGAGAAGGTATTTTACTAATGAGTAGCTGATAAGAAAGGAGATGGACAGATAAATCTCACTCTTTATAATGAATTTTTATTGCAACCTTTTGTGCATATTCCTGTGAAGAGATATGTATCCCCATGATCTTGAATCACAATCTTGCAGCATCTATAACTTGGCAATACAGTTTCTTGGGAAAACCTGTGAAATATGCATTGATTGGAAAATTCTATCTGCAGGTCAACATATGCAGCCTAAGAAGTTTTTGCTCTTCAACCTGCCTGAAGCTAAAACCAGGCTATTTTCACTCTTTGGTTAAATGCTAGCTAAATTCATTTTAATATTGCACTGTCAGTATTTTATTTATTTGTCCTGATGCCACACTTCCTCTTCCAAATCTCTCTTGCATAAATGATTTACTATTTGTTCCTAAAGCTGAAGATTTTATGCCTTGTCTCTTTTTTCAGGTAAGAGGATATTGCAGCAGCTTTCCTTTTATGCTGCTGATGGTTTTTATTTTGTTAATTCAAAGTTTAGCAAAGTAACTAGCTTAGCAAGGCACCAAAAATCAAGAGGTTCAGCCCCTGATATGACTAAGACAGTAAATCTTCACTGCTCCATTATCACATAGAACCCTGTTGAATTTGCTTCCCTAAAAAGTCAGTTAGCAAAGTATGGTTCTTAAAATAGATTTTACATTTTCTTAACTCTCCAACTAAACATATTTAACTACAGGACACTTAAGGTCCTTAAAGATTAAGTTTAGAAAAAACAGTTTTACAATAGAAACTCATAAATCTTAAAAGTTTTTTTATTTTTAAAAAATGGGAGCACTTTGTAAAAAATGGGAGCCTACACTTCTTTGTAGGCTGTACCCTCATTAGGTTTTTACCTTAGGTTTTCACACAGGAATGTAAAATGCTCTATACTCAGGACAGGGATTATGTGATTTGTAAAAAAAAAAAAAAAAATTCATTTTCTTTAAGATGGCACTTGGGATGTTAATTTACATTAAGAAAGTTACATATCATAATTCTTTATGGTGGTGGTCACTAGATTAAGCTAAAAGATTCAAGATTAAAACAGAAATCAACTAACCAACTTACACAATTAATTCATTGGGTCATTACTGAACTATACTGTCCAGACTCAAAATTCAAGTAAATAAAAATCTATATAATACTGAAGCACAGTAGAGACATGACCCCTGGAAACTTAGACAGAGTCTCACTATGTCACCCTCTGTAGAGAGCTTTGGCATCACAGCTCACAGCAACCTCAAACTCTTGGGCTCAAGCAATTCTCTTGCCTCAGCCTCTCAAGTAGCTGGGACTATTAGCGCCTGCCACAATGCCCAGCTATTTTTTATTGCAGTTGTCATTGTTGGTTAGCTGGCCCAGGTTGGGTTTGAACCTGCCACCTTTGGTGTTTGTGGTTGGCACTGTAACCATTGTGCTACGGACACCAAGCCTGGAAACTTTTCAATTTCCCATTTTTCCTCCCTTAAAATCTGGGGCTAAATTGGTTATAGAATTCCACATTACTATCAGAATTCTCCATTAGTTTTCTGAATTGACATTATTCTTTCCAAGTTTCTAGCCTGTAGACCTCTGGAAGCAGCAAGTACTCTGTATTCAGGAAAATCAATAAGAAATAAAAAAGAATCAACTCAGTAGTAGGTCAGTGGGTTAAGGCAACTTAACTTGGTATTAATTTGGTATTATATGCCAAGAAAAGAAATGGCAAAAATCTATTGGAATGCTTTTGTGATCCTATGCAAACAAATTTCTTCAGTTTTAGATATTTAGTAGTTATTAAGTAGTTATATATTCTTTTGGGACTATTGGTAATAGATAAGACAATTTAAATCTATATGAGGGATCTTATAAAGATCTCGGAAAATGTGCATTATGAAAAAACTATGCATTTCAATTTTTTTGCATCAAAATAAACTCATACTAACTTGTATAACATGTCTGGACAGGGTCTGGTTTGAGGTACTAAGAAGAATAAGACATTAGTTTGAAAAGAGCCCTATCAGAGCAACATAAATTCTGCTAAAATTGAAGCAAAAATGAACATCAAATTTATGGTAAAGCTTGGGTAGAAAAATGACAAAGTCATTAATGCTTTACCCAAAGTTTATGGGGCACAAATAGATTAAGGAAATAAACAATTGGCAAATAGATAAGTTATTTAAATAAGGGATAAGATGATGTGGAAGATGAAGCCCTCAGTAGCCAGACCATCTATATCACTTTACAAGGAAAATATTCATCTTGTTCATGCCCTAATTGAAGAAGAACAATGATTAACAATAGCCAATACTATAAATATCTCAATTGATTTAGCTTACACAATTATGATTAAAAAATTAAAGTTGAGCCACCTTTCTACTCAGGTGCCAAAACTTTTTCACCAGATCATCTGCAGACAAGAGCAAAGCTTTCAATGGAAATTTTAAACAAGTGGGATCAAGATGTTGCAGCATTTCTTTAAAGAATTATAACAAGAGATGAAATATGACTTTACCAGTATGATCCTAAAGACAAAGCATAATCAAAGCAAAGGCTATCAAGAGATGGAAGTGGTTCAGACAATGCAAAGCAAACTGGTCAAATAAAGTTCATAGCAATAGTTTTTTCTTTTCTTTCCTCCTTTTTTTTTTTTAATGCTCAAAGTGTTTTCCTTGTTGACTTTCTGGAGGGTCAAGCAATGATAATATCAGTTTATTAGGAAAGTGTTTTAAGAAAGTTAGCTAGAGTTCTAGCAGAAAACCACCCAGGAAGGCTTCACCAGAGAGTCCCTCTTCTACCCAACAATGTTCTTGCTCATTCTCATCAAACAAGGTCAATTTTGTAAGAGTTTTGAATGGGAAATGATTAGGCATACATCTCACAATCTTGATTTGGCTTCTTCTGACTTATTTTTGTGTCCTAATCTTAAAACTTTAAAGAGCATCCATTTTTCTTTAGTTAATAATGTAAAAAAGAGTGCATGGACATGGTTCCTCAATTCAGGACCCTCAATTCTTTAGGGATGGACTAACTGGCTGGTATTGTTATAAAAGTATCTGGACCTTGAGGGAGTGTATGTTGAAAAATAAAGCTTATATTTTTAATTTTTTTCTTTTACTCCTATTTTCCTATAAACTTGTGTCAGTCTTTTTTCCTCTCCCAGAAAATTGTAGAATAATCACAATCCAACATAGAATACACATTTTAGTATATCTCTCAAAAATGGACAGATCAATCCAATTAAAATAAATGAAGACACAAGGAATTTGATTAATATAGTTCAAAACTAAATATCACAGATATTTAGATCTTTATAACCAATGAACAGAAAATAGTTTTTTTCAAATGTCCGTGGAAGTTTTGTAAAAAATTGCTTATATATTATGCTACAAAGACAATCCCAATAAAATTCTCAAAGTTGAAAGCATAGAAGTTACATTCTCTGACCATATTGCAATATTGCATATTGCAATTAAAACACACACAACAGCCCTGAAGTCCAACCATTTGGAAATTGTTAAAAACAGGTTTTAGACTTAGCACCTGTAGTTCAGCGGCTAGGGCACCAGCCACATACACCAGAGCTGGCGGGTTTGAATCCAGCCCAGACATGCCAAAGAACAATGCCAGTGACTACAACCAAAAAATAGCCAGGTATTATGGCAGGCGCCTGTAGTCCCAGCTTCTTGAGAGGCTGAGGCAAGAGAATCGCTTAAGCCCAAGAGTTTGAGGTTGCTGTGAGCTGTGACATCATAGCACTTTACCAAGGGTGACATAGTGAAACTCTGTCTCAAAAACAAACAAACAAAAAAATTTAAAACCTTAAAAAAGGTTTTAAATAACCAATGAATTAAAAATAAAGAAAAATGATGAGATCATAGAACATGTAAAAATGAGAGACAACAGCAACTGTATATATAAAAAACTATGGGTATAAGAGAAATGTGTGACTTCAGAATAATCTGCCTTGCCAGTTCTGAAGATAGAGTAAGAATGCCATAAGACAAGAAATGTACCAGCTTCTAGAAACTTGGAAGACTCCTTAGCTTATAGCCAATAAGAAATGGAGACCCTAGTCTGACAAATATAAGGAACTGAATTCAGGCAACAATCTGGGTAAACAGGAAATGAATTCTCCCATGGAACCTCCAAAAAGGAGCACATCCTTATTTATGCTTTAATTTTAACTGAGACCTAAGTTGTACTTCTAACTGTTGGAACTATAAAATTATAAATTGGTGTTGTTCTAAGCCAATAAACGTGTTGTATTGCTTTGTTATGGCAGTAATAGACAATAACATCAATTTTGGTACCTGAAAGTGGGGTGCTGCTGTAACAACTAAACATGTGAAAGTGGCTTTTGAATTGGGCACTTGGAAGCTGGAATGATGAAGAGCACAATAAAAAAAAAAAAAGTCTAGATTGCATTGAACAAACTGTTAGCAGGAATATGGACTTTAAGGAATTGTGTCCTGCAGTTAGGTAAGAAAGCAGAATTTGTACACAATGAAATAGGACATTTAGCTAAGATTTCCAAGTAAGGTGTTGAAAGTACAACTTGTTTTCTTCTTGTTGGTTATAGTAAAATACAAACTAAAAGATATAATTTAAAGACAAAAGATGTAAATTGAGGACAAAACAGTAAAATAAATGGAATCCAGGATTTGATGATTTTGGAAATTCTCAGCCTACTCAGATTACAAAAGACATGAAAATTAAGAGATTCATTGTTAGGGAAAGGTACTTCCAGTTGAGGGTGTAGCTGGAAAGATCAAAAGGCCAGAGTATTCTATCACTCAAAAACTTCTTTAAAGAGATTGTGGGTGTGGCTCACAGACGCTCTAGGAAACTTAATAACTTTGTTTCTCAGGCATCTCAGCAAAAGCTAAAAATAGAGGTGGGATTATCTAGGAAAATCTGTGGATAAGGCTCTTATCCATGACACACATGGAGATCCATAAAGTATTTGAGAATTTTATATCTTCAGGAACACTGTCAACTTGGACCAAAAGAAACAGAGAGAGTATGAAGAAGGGGATAGGACTTCCAAATTCTACAGGCTAAATATTCTGGATAGGCTGAGAATTTCCCAAAACATCAGCCTGCAGGAAACAGGCTGATAAGATTATGCAGCTGCAAACATGTGCTTCCTTTTACACACACAAAAAAAATTTTAATGACTTTTTTTAAATGTCATGCACCATTGAGGATAATTCCCAGGCCTTGAAACTTAATGGAGTTTCTTCAAGTGGATTTCAAAATTGTTTGGGATGATGAGTGACCCCTTTATTCCTTCTTCCATTTTCTCTTTTTTTGAACTGGAATATCTTTAATTATTAATTCTATGCCCCTCCCACCATTGTATTTTGGGAGCAAATAACATGTTTTCTAGTTTCATAGGCACACAGATGGAAAGGAACTGTGCCCTAGGATGAATTATACCTAGTCCCATACCTCTGCCTGATATAGATATTTAGATAATAATAGAATACTAATACAATATGTAAGGAAAATATAATAAAACTAACAATTAAAAATTATCCTTTTATTTAAAAAATATTCAACAGACTTTGTTTCATGCTTACTTGTTCAAATTACTGTACTTAAATATACAGTTATGTTATTTATATATAGGTAGTAGTTGCTACTATGACTTTTAAAGATCAGTATAAATGCAAATTTAAAAATTACCATCTTTATAAAGTTTCATTTTCTTTTCAGAATAAAAATGAGGATCTCAATAATCTTTTCCCATAAAAAGATTACACTGTAATCCTACATTTTACTAACGTTATTCTTATCACCAGTTAGCATAAAGTAATTTACATATAAATTTTAGTCTAATATAGTCTCATAGGACCTTTGGGAAGTAAAATGTATTTACAAATATTATCCCATTTCACAGAAGAGAAAATAGATATTTGGAGGAGAAACGTTTACCCACAGGAACAATGAAAATTAGTAACTAACTTAGAGTAAAACGCAGTTGAATTTGAATTCTTGCCCTGTGAATCAGTTATTGTTATATTTTTTTCTCATGACCTTGATTAAGATTGTGACTGGTCCTCATAAGGAATTGGTGGTGATAAGTTGGAAATCTTTGATTGTACTAAAACAATAAAACTTTAGAGTTAAATAGTGAAAAATTGAAAGCTTTTCCTCTAAGATCAGGAATAAGGCAAGGATGCTCACTCTTTCTATTTTTATTCAACATAGTACTAAATATCCTCACCAGCATGATAAGGCCAGAAAAAGACACAAAGAGTATTCAAACAGGAAAGGAAGAAATAAAATTATCTTCATCATACATGACATGGTATATAAAAGCCATGAAGATTCCACATAAAAACTGTTAGAACTAATAAATAATTCAGGAAAGTTGTAGGATACAAAATCAACACACACACAAATTGTTACATTTATATGCATAACAATAAATAATCTGAAAAGGAAATTAAGAAAGTAATCTCATAATGGCTTCAAAAGTAATAAAACATTTAGGAATGAACTTAACAAAGGAGGCAAAAGACATACAATAAAAACTATAAAATATTGCTAAAAGAAATCAAAGCAGACACAAAGGGAAAGGCATTCTATGTTCATAGATTAGAACACTTAATATTGTTAAACTTTTCACACTACTCAAGTGATCTACAGTTTCAATGCAATCTCTATCAAAATCCTAGTGGCATTTTTTTGCCAAAATAGAAAAAAATATTCTAAAATTCATATGGAACCCCAAAGGACCCTAAATCCCAAAATAATCTTGAGACCCTTACTGATCTCAAAACATATTACAAGGCTACAGTAATCAAAATAGTATGGTACTTGCATAAGGATAGATACATAGACCTATGGAACAGAGTAGAGAACTTAGAAAAAAGCATTCATATGTATGATCAAATAATCTTTGACAAAGGTGACAGAGTGGGAAAGAATAGTTCTTTTAACAAATGGTATTGCAAAAAACTATATAGCCCATATGCAAAAGAATAAATTTGGATCCTTACTGTATACAATACAAAATTTAAACTTCATTGAAGTTTTAAATGTAAAAACTATACAGGAAGCAAATTAAAAGCTTCCTCTGACACTTTTGATTTCAATATTTGTGCTAGTAATATAAACTGAATAAAAAATAAAGAAATGCCATTTTGTTTTTCATAGTCATATAAAACCACTTGCAATATCAATGATTCCAAAACAAAGTCTATTATAATGACAAAAAAACATGAAAACTGAAACTATAAAACTTCTAAAAGAAAACATAGAGGGAAATCTTTAAGACATTAGATTTAGCAATTATTTCTTGGATATGACACCAAAAGCACAGATAACAAAAGCAAAAATCTACAAATGGGACTACATTAAACTCAAAAACTTCTGGCAGCAAAGAAAACAATCAACAGAAAAGGTGACCTAACAGAATTGGAGGAAATATTTGCAAACCATATATATGATAAAGAGCTAATATCCAGAGTTATAAAGAACTACAACTCAACAACAAAAAAACGAGTAATCCAATTAAAAAATAGGCAAAGGACTTGGATAGTCCTTTTTTTGAAGAAGATAAACAAATGGCCAAGAAGCATATGAAAAGATGCTCCATATCATCAATCATTAGGGTAATGTAATTCAAAACCACAATGAAATATTATCTCGCATTCATTAGGATGGCGCCACACACACACACAAATAGAAAATAAGAAGCATTTGGCAAGGATGTGGAAAAGTTGGAACCCTTGTATACTATTGGTAGGAATGTAAAATGGTGCAGCCAATATGGAAAACAGTTTTGTTTTCCTATAGAAAAATAGAATTACCATATGATCTAGCAATAGCACTTTTGGGTATATATATATCCGAAAGAATTGAAACCAGGATCTCCAAGAGGTATTTGCATATCCTTCTTTACTGCAGCATTGTTCACAGTAGCCAAGAGGTAGAAGTAACCTAAAGATTCATCAACAAATGAATGGATAAAGAAAATGTGATGTGTGTGTATATATATGTGTGTGTGTGGGTATATATGTATATTTGTGTGTGTGTGTGTGTGTGTGTATATATATATATATATATATATATATATATGTAATGAAATATTATTCAGCTATAAAAAAAGAAGGAAATCCTGTCATGTGGAACAACATGGAATAACCTTGAGGCCATTATGCTAAGTGAAATTTGCCAGTTGCAAAAAGACAAATTCTACTTATATGAGGTATCTACAACTATCAACCTCAGAAACAGAAAGTGGAATGGTGGTTTCCTAGGGAGAAAAGGGGAGTTGTTATTCAGTGAATATAGATTTTTCAGTTTTGTGAGATGAAAAAGTTCTGGATATCTGTTATATAACAAAGTGCATATACCATATACACTCGAGTATATACGGTAGTTAACACTAATGTTCTGTACACTTAAAAATGGTCAAGATGGTAAATTTTATGTTTTTGATCACAAATAAAAAACCTTTAGAGTCATTATATTATAGTGAATCTACAAATGGCATAATTACAAACCAATTTCTACTTTGAGAATTCCAGAGAGTTCAAAGGGGTTAAATGTTTAATTGAAACATAAATATTGATGCTAAACCACTAGTATGCTATTTTAGTATTATTCAAGTACTAACAAATAACATTTAAAGACATTTAAAAAGTACTTCCTGCAGAAGAGTGATCATCCAAAGAATAACATTAGCTCATTTTGTAATATACAGAGAATGTTTTTTTCAAGCTAATTAAATCCTATGTATTTTTTATGGCAATTAACAATATAAGGGGGGGAGCTCGGTAACCTCCCACCTAATGGGTACAACATGGGGATTATTAGCACACTGCCTGGGTGAAGGACTCAACTACAACTCAGACTTTATCTTACAAACACAATGTAACCTAATCGTATGTACTCTTATATTAATCTGAAATTTAAAAAAACAATATATGAGGTTAATTATTATCGTGCAGGGTTTGCTACATATATATAGCATTAATTATGATAAACTCATTTGGGTTATTCTAAAAATAGGAAATATATTGGTTTAGGAAGTATAGTACTTACGATGTTTTACCATAAGTTAGACTTAATAAATTTTGGAACTGTATATGAGAAAGTTTTCTAAGTAAGTTTTAGTGTTGAGTCAAAAAATATCTTTTAGGGAATAATTTTTGTAGATTTGACATCTGTATATAATATAATCTTTTCTACATTAAAAATATATTTGAGGTATCTTTATATAAATCACTGTACTTGGCATCATGAGAAATAGAAAAGTGAATTGCTTCAGGCCCTGGACTCAAGGATCCTGTGTTACCAAGGTAATCTGAAGAATTTCTGATTCCTTAAACTGTGTTCCAACAAATTATTTAACTTTATAACTTCCTCGATTCCTCTCTCACCAAGCAGTTTTTTTTTTCCTTTTAGTATTATAATTTTATTTATTTATTTTCTTTTATTAGTCATATACACATAGATCATGAATACATTTATGCATTGGTGGGGTACAATGTGTTGATTTTTTATACAATTTGGAATGCATACCTCAAACTAATTAATATAGCTTTCACCTAATTTACTTAATTATTGTGTTAAGACATTTATGTTCTCACCAAGCAGTTTAAATTCTTTATGCTGGTATCAAAGTGGTTTTCAAACCTGGGTCAAAGTCAAGTCACCTTAAGATCTTTTAAAATATAAACAGGTGAGGACTATATCTCTAGGCATTCTGACTTACATTGTTCACAGTGGAATCTAGACATTTGTGTTTTAAAAAATAACCAAGTGCCTGGGGATTAGAGATAAAGAGTGACTGAAAAAAGGTAGATTTATCTTTGGAGTGATAGAAATGTTCTAAAATTATATTATAATGATGGTTGTACACATCTATAAATTTACTAGAAATCATTGAATTCTACCATGAGTTTTATGGTACATAAATTATACTTTAATAAAGTAAATAAAGTAAAAAATAAAAATACCTCAATAAAGTAGATAAAAAGAAAAAAAGCTATGGGATATGGCCAAAATGTTACTCAAAATACATTTATTGAAAAGAAAAAGGCTGAAAATAAACAGAGCATCTAACATGAGAAACTGGAAAAAGAACAAAAATAACAAGAATAAAAGGAAGGAAATAAAGATAAATACAGAAATTTGATGGAAATTAAGCCAATGATCTAAGAACTAGTTCTTTAAAAAGAGCTATTTAATGAACAAACTTCTACTAATTCTAATACTTTTTTTTTAAAGCACAATAACAGCACTGATAATAAGATAGGAGTATAACCATAGAGCCAGGAGATGTTAAGAATATTATTATAGAATAGTATATGCAACTTTATAATAATACATTAAGAAACTAAATAAAATTGAAGAAATTTAGGAAAATGTTTGCCAAATTATATATAAGAAAAGGTTAAAAAAAATCAGTATTCTTAAATTTTTGAAAGTTGCTCAAACATATTCTTTCCTCAAAAGTTCCAGGCCCTGGTGATTTTCTGGGTAAATTTTTTCAAACCTTCAAGGTACATATAATTTCTATGTCATTTAAACTGGCTCAGAGAATGGAAAGAGATGAAAATCTGTCAAATTCCCCTTCTATTAGGTTAACATAATATTTAGATCAATACCAAACAAAAATAACACAAAAGAAAGAAAAAACTATATCCCAGTCTCATTCACAAATATAAATACAAAGAATTAAGTTAAATTTTTTTATTTTAGCAAACTAAATATAGCACTATATGAAAAACACATACATCATGATCAAACAGAATTCAGAAATGGAAGGATAGTTTAGCATCAGAAAATCTATTATGCTAATTCATAGTATTAATATATTAAAAGTCATTTACTCATTTTAATAAATTCAGAAAAGACACTCCAATTCTTGATAAAATTTTTCATAAGCTAGGAATAAAACAAAACTTAATTTGATAAATGTTATGTATATATCTGATATCATTAACAAACTTTATATAAAATTTTAAAGCACTAGAGCAACATTCCCAACTGGAGTCAGGGATAAGGCAAAGATGATTCATCATTAATATTATTCGACAATGTTCTGGACTAGCTCTAGCTCAATGGTTCTTTTGACAAAGTATAAACAATGTTCTGGAAGCCCTAACCAATGTAGTAAAGAAAAAAAAATTCTTTCCTTTTCTGTAGATAGATAAATAGATATATAGATAAGCAATACATAAAAAAAAAGAAAAATATTGGAACAGACAAAACAAATGCCATGTTTATATATCTTAAAAAGATACAAAAGAATTGATCAACAGAATATAGGAACTAATAAGAGATTTTATTAAGACAGGTATGAGATCAATAAACAAATTAATAATCATTATTAATATCAACTATAATAAGAAATAATGAAAAAAGATCCCATTTAAATTATCAACAAAACTATCAAACACAATGGAACTATTTTCCTCTCAAAAACACAAGGGATAAAACTATAAAACTTCTTGGAAAGTATTAAAAAACTTCCTGGCAGATAAAGACATGCCATGATTCTGGATAGGAAGACACATGTGTAAAGATAAACCACCTCAAATTCAAAAGCCCCAGTGAGAATTTTCATGGAACTTGGCAAATGAATTCTCAAGTTCTAATTTGGATGAGTAAATAAGCAACAATTACAAGCAAGTTATAAGAATAAAAATAATCAGAAGAAACTGAATAAGTAACAAAGTTTATGCTAAAGCTACTGTCATTTAAATAGTATAATATCAGTACAGAGGTCAATTGAATAAAACAGAAAGCATACAAACAGATCCAAATAAATTCAACTTTTAGTATATGAAAAATACATCATTTCAAACCATTGTGGAAAGAATGATCTAATTAATAGTTTGGAGATAATTGGATGTTTATTTAGGAGAAAAAAATTAGAGTTCTCTTTACACTATAAATTTTAAAAACTAAATTCAAGGGATTAGAAAGCTAAATGTAAAAAGGAAAAACTGTAAAAGTTCTAGAATAAAATAAAGGAAATATTTTTATAATTTTTGAAGTAGAAAGATCTTCCTAAGTAAGACACAAAACTCAGAAGCCACAAAGAAAAAAACGGACAGATGACTACAGAAAAATACAAAAGTTTTGTACTAGACACTTGAAACATAGCAAGTACTACTATCACTAGTATAAAGACAATTCCAATGAACAAATATAAATAGATACATATATAAATGACCAACACCCAATAGGACCCGATAGGACCAAGAGCAAAGAATGTGAAAAAATAGTTCACAAAAGAACAAAATGCTGGTATCTAATAAACATATGAAAAATGTTCAGTTTCACTGGTAGTTGGGAAAATGCAAATTAAAAATGAGAGTTCACCTTTACCTGTCAAATTGCAAAATCTTAAACATTAATAAAGTCCAGGATTGCTAAGGGTATATAGGAAAAAACTTACCTACTTCTGGTGCATGGTTGAGACAACCAATTTGGAGTGACAAATAAGTGTCAAATAACTATTATCACAATATAACAATAACCATCAAAATTAAAAATTATTTTGAGGCATTGTCTCATTCTGTCACCCTGGGTAGAGTGCTATGGCATCATAGCTCACAGCAACTTCACACTCTTTGAGCTCCAAGAGATCCTCATGCCTCAGCTTCCTGAGTAGCTGGGACTGTAGACACCAGCCACAAAGCCTATCTATTTTTTCTATTTTTTTAGTATTGACTAGGATCTCACTCTTGCTTAGGCTGGTCTCAAACTCCTGAGCTCATGCAATCTGCTGGCCTTGGTCTCTCAGAGTGCTATGATTATAGGCATGAGCCACCATGCCTGACCAAAATTAAAAATATTTTAAGTATAGTCTGAAGTCTGGTAGTGTGATTCCTCCTGATTTGTTGTTATTTCTGAGTAATGCCTTGGCTATTCGAGGTTATCCATTCCTATGGTTCATATTGCAAGGGTATGTGTCAAATCTAGTAAGTATAGAGTATAAATGTCTTAACACAATAATTAAGTAAATAAAGTGAAGACTATATTAACTAGTTTGATGTAAGCATTCCTAATTGTATATAAAATAAGCACATTGTACCCCATAAAGGCATCAATGTATACATAATCTATGTGTTTATGATTTAATAAAAAATATATAGATAAAAATATTTTAACCCACACATTTAGATTTACACTCTGAAAATATTTGCACAAGTATGAAAGGACATATGTACAAGAAACATTATTTATGATAGATAAAAATGTAAAACAACCTAGATGTCCAATGATTGAATGGATGCTAAAATAATCATAAAAAGGAAACCTCTGTAGCCATTTAAAAATTAGAGGTAAGGGCTCAGGGTGTCGGTCATATTCACTGGGGCTGGCGGGTTTGAACTCAGCCTGGGGCCTACTAAACAACAATGACAATTACAGCAACAAAAAAAATAGCCCGGAGTTGTGGTGGGAGTCTTGTAGTCCCAGTTACTTGGGAGGCTGAGGCAAGAGAATCGCATAAGCCCAAGAGTTTGAGGTTGCTGTGAGCTGTGATGCCACAGCCCTCTATCGAGGGTGACATAGTGAGACTCTGTGACAAAAAAAAAAAAAAAAAAAAAAAATTAGAGGTAAGTCTGATGCATTATTAAGTGAAAAGTTATGTAACAATATGTAGAGTATAATTTCATTTTTGTGAAAACAAATAACATGTCTAAATGTTCTCCAAAAAAGTCTAGAAGATACCAAAAGTTTCATTGTGCCTACTTCTCAAGAATGGGTGTGAAAATTGGTGGTGGTAAAGGTATATGAGTAGTTGGAGATTTTCACTTTCTACTTTATAAATTATTTATATGTAAATTTTATAAATAATTCTGTATTACTGAGTTACTTTGCAATAAATATAATAAAACCAACACATATAAAGGGATATAACAGACAAGTCAAAATATATTTTATAGAATTTTACATTTAAAGCTGAACAGAAGTGAAATAAATTGTAACTCCACAAAATCCTAAACAGTAAGGAACTTTTTTTTTTGAGACAGTCTTATCCTATTGCCCCAGGCTAGATGACCTGGTGTCAGCCTTGCTCAAACTTGAATAATATAGTATAATACTAAATATGCTCACCTCTAAAATTTTAGAGATTTGGCATTGCTTTCAGTTCAATGAGCTTTCCTTAAAATTGAGCAACATGACTGGAAACACTTACCAAGCTATCCTCCTGCCTCCCGGGTAGCTGGGACTGAAGGTGCCTACCACAATCCCTGACTAAATCCTCTGGTCTTGGCCTCCCAGGGTGCTAAGATTACAGGTGTGAACCACCATGCCTGCCTAACAAGAAGGAATTCTGAATCCTAACTCCATTTTTAAATCATGTGCATGAATTGCAAAAATAATCACAAAATTTAGGGATTTAATTTGTTTCAGAGCCAAATCTGTATATTTTCTAGAACAATAGTGGAACATTAAATTATTATGTACATTGTTTTGGAGCTGGGCCCATGCACACAAATGGACACTACCACAGACGTTGGTGTCCTCTCTCTGGATTTCATCCACCTTTTCACTCCAGGAAAGCTACTCTTCACTCTCAACTTACCTGGTTCCTCCCCTATCCTCAATTTCACCCTGTCTTGGCTCCTAATCATTCATCTCTTCTGAATTGATGTCCAGGTTTTTCTTTCTGTGAGCTATTGCAGAATATTACCTCTGGTATTTTTTGCCCTTCCAGCCTCACATGTGTTCCTTACTGTATCCTAACCAGCTACACCTGCCCTCAGCTACCTCATCTCTCCCTGTAACCTAGTGACAGAAAAGTACATGATCCTCTTCACCTGATGTCATATATTGGTCCATAGTAGAGTTCTCTAACTTAAACATGAAACTTTATTTGAAGGGAGCATAAAGTTTGTTTAAGAAACTACCCTTGCACTATATTATGGATAATTACAATCCAAACATCAGTTACTGCTTAGACCTTATCTTTTTTTATTAGCTTTAAACCTTTGAAAGTAATGTCATATAGTCTAACTGGAAAATGGCAACTTCCCAATCTCTAGCCTTGAATCATGGGTTAATAAACATTTCTCATATGGCTTGTTTGGTTGATTTTGAAATATGAATAGGCTGTGGTTTAGAATTGAAAACTTCCAAATTAGAAGAATGCTTAGAGATCAGTCATCGTATTCAGGGGTCTAAACTCACAGATGGCCAATGTTTAGCTGTTAGTAGAAGGAGAAGGCAAGAGAGAAGGAGGGGGAGAAGGAGGGGGAGGAGGATGATGAAGTGGAGGAGGAGGAGAAGAATAATTTTGGCCAGTAACGTGTACACATAAAAATATAGTTCTAAAGCTGAATGATTGCACTTATTCTTCTAAAGCACACAGGCATAGGTCTACAGATCTAGTCTAAAACTGTAAGAATGTTTGGTCTCAGTTTGGTTTCCAGATTAATATCAAATATGGTAGGTTTTTCTTTTATTTCAGAGTTTCTGTAAAAAAGGATATACTTTTTCACAACTAGGCAGTGCCAAATATTAGCTAGAAATGATCCTGTAGCTATAAAATTTAGTATAATACTAAATATTATAATATTTATATATTATAGTATAATACTAAATATGCTTACCTCTAAAATTTTAGAGATTTGGCATTGCTTTCAGTTAAATGAGCTTTTCTTAAAATTGAGCAACATGACTAGAAAACATTTATCAATTCACTTTGTAATATAAGGGCAATTGAAGAAATGAACAGCATGAGCCCAGCTCATCAATGGAAGAAAAAGTATCCAATGTACTTAGCCCTACTATGAAACTAATTTATGGCTTTCACATGAAAGCTATAACCCAGTTACAACCTAAGAATAAGGGGAAGGGGGAGAGGGAGGGGAGGGAGGGGCGAGGTGGGCAGAGGGAGGGAGGTTGGTGGGATTACACCTGCGGTGCATCTTACAAGGGTATATATGAAAATTAGTAAATGTGGAATGTAAATACCCTAGCACAATAACTAAGAAAATGCCAGGATAGCTATGTTAACCAGTGTGATGAAAATGTGTCAAACGGTCTATGAAACTAGTGTATGGTGCCCCATGATCACATTAATGTACACAGCTATGACTTAATAAAAAATAAAAAATAAAAAATAAAGAAAAGCACAAACCATAAACAAATTAAATGTAACCACAGTAAAAAAAAAAAAAAATTGTGAATCTCTTGAAATTATGACTTAATTTCTACTAAATAGTCACATAAAATTTCAAAATCTGTGATTCCACTAAGCCAAGGGCAGCAATTCAATGAGAAATGGATAAGAACTTCAGGTAATACCTGTAAAATTCACATGGTCGGGTTGAGCCTCAGTATCTATAGTTCTTGAATAAGTACTGTATATACTTGAGTATAAGCCGAGTTTTTTTGGCACAAAATTTGTGCCGAGTTTGGGGTTTTCGGCACAAATTTTGTGCCGGAAAAAAACTCGGCTTATACTCACGTATATACGGTAAGTGATATATTTGTCTTTTTCTTTTTCAGCTTTAAGTTCCATTTCATCAAATGCTGGCCACATCATAAAGAAAATACAGTCTGTGAGCCTTGGTAGAGTTGAATTTAATCACTCAAAGACAAAAGAGCAAAGATAATTTCAATTTTAAAAAATCAAAGAAGTTCCCATGACTTAGTCAACTGCTTTAAAATAAATGGATATTGCTTCAAATTCTCTCAAATGTCTTACACCTTGGCAACAATGAAAGGATTTAACATGAAGAAAATTCACAATCCTCTATCACATTGAACAATGTTTCACAGTTGAAAAGTTTGCATCACTGATTTCTGGTGACTGAAACAAAGGAAATACCTTTTTTGCATTCTAATAAACTTATGAACCCTCTTCTCTTTTTTCTTATAGTTACCCCACTTTTGTAAAGGAAGGCAGAAAGAAAATAGCTTAAGAGAGTGTCCTATAAAGTAACTCTGACAGCACTTACAAAAGAGGATTTCTAAAACATTTTATAAGCAATGGCTCAAACATTTATTGCAGTTTGGCCGGGGCCGGGTTGGAACCTACCACCCTTGATGTATAGGACCAGCGCCTCAAACATTTATATAAGTGGTCAAACTTCCAAGATGATTACTTTAAAAGGTAATAGTCCTTTTGGATCAGATTATTTTAAGAACAGCAGTGTCATTATCTTTGTCCGATAAATCCCATTCGTAAATATCCTTTAAAGTAATTGATAAAAGAAAAAAGATCAGAACTATAGCAACAATTGCAATTCATTTTTAAAACTTTATTTTGAAATAATTATAGAATCACAGGAAGTTGCAAACATGGTATGAAGAGTTCCATGTACCCTTCATGGTGACATCTTATATAGTGATATTATAATATGAAAACTAGAAAATTGGTCAGGCATGACAGCTCACACCTATAATTCCAGTACTTTGAGAGGATCACTTGAAGCCAGGAGTTTGAGACCAGCAAGACTCCATCTCTATAAAATGTTTTTTTAAAAAATGAGTGGGGCATGGTTGTATGCATCTATAGTGCCAACTACTCGATGGACTGAAGTGGGAGGATTACTCGAGGCCAGGAGTTTAAAGCTACAGTGAGCTATGATTGTGCCACTATACTCCAGACTAGGTGACAGAGTGAGACTATCTCCAAAAAATTTAATTTAATTTAATTTTTTTTAAAAATTACCAACCCACCCCCCCCCACACAGAAAACTCCAAGAAATTGACTTTGGTACATTACT
Source organism: Loris lydekkerianus (assembly GCA_963574355.1). Taxonomy (NCBI): domain Eukaryota; kingdom Metazoa; phylum Chordata; class Mammalia; order Primates; family Lorisidae; genus Loris; species Loris lydekkerianus. The sequence goes on along the minus strand of CAUYPK010013681.1, from coordinate 23,423 downwards.
TACTGTTAGTGTACCAATAACAGTTGACATGTGACTCATTTGTCAACATTTTTGAAACCTGTATTCATTTGTGCGCATAGTTCTATGCAATTCTGTCCCACATATAGATCTGTGTAACCATCACTACGACCAAGATACAACTGTTCCATTGTTGCCAAAAAAAACACCTCATGTTACAAGTTTGTACTTATATTCTCCCACCTCATCTGCCTCCTTGTCACCTGGCAACCACTAATCTGTTCTCAATCTCTATAGTTGTTTTCATTTCTTTCTTTCTTTTTTTTTTTTTAGAGACAGTCTCACTTTGTTACCCTTGTGCCGTGGCATCACAGCTCACAGCAACTTCCAGCTCTTAGACTTAGGCAATTCTCTTCCCTCAGCCTCCTGAGTAGCTGAGACTACAGGTGCCCACCACAACACCCAGCTATTTTTTGTTGCAGTTTGGCCAGGGCCAGGTTTGAACCCACCACCCTCACTGTATGGGGCCAGCGCCCTACTCACTGAACCACAGGCACTGCCCAGTTGTTTTCATTTCAAATGTGTTCTATAAATGAAATCTTACTGCAGGTAATCTTTTGAGATTGACTTTTTTTCACTAACCTAACACCCTTGAGGTTCATCCTGGTTGTTTCATGTGTCAATAATTCATTCCCTTATATTGCTGAGTGGTATCCCATGGTACGAACCTACCAGAGTTTGTTCCATCATTCACCCACTGAAGGGGATTTTGGTTGTTTCTAGTATTTTGCTAGTACAAATAATGCTGCAATAAGCAATGTGTTCAGGTTTTGTGTGAACGTAAGTTTTCAATTTTCTGGGATAAATGCCTGAGTGCAGTTGCTGAGTCTTATGTTTAGTTTTTGTAAGAAAATACCAAACTGGGTTCGGCACCCGTACCTCAGTGAGTAGGGCATTGGCTACATACATTGAGACTGGTGGGTTTATGCCCAGCCCAGGCCAGCTAAACAACAGCAACAACTGCAACCAAAAATAGCACGTGTTGTGGTGGGCACCTGTAGTTCCAGCTACTTGGGAGACTGAGGCAAGAGAATCATTTAAGCCCAAGAGTTTGAGGTTGCTTTGAGCTGTGATACCACAGCACTCACTCTACCAAAGGTGACGTAGTGAGCCTCTATCTCAAAACGAAAGAAAGAAAGAAAGGAAAGGAAAGGAAAGGAAAGGAAGGAAGGAAGGAAGGAAGGAAGGAAGGAGAGAGAGAGAGAGAGAAAGAGAGAGAGAGAGAAAAAGAGAAAGAAAGAAAAGAAAGAAAATACCAAACTGTTTCCCAGAGGGGCTGTACCATTTTACATTCCCATCTGCAATGTATGAAAGATCCAGTTTCTCTGTATCTTTGCCAGCTCTTGTCATTGTCAGTATTTTTTCATTTTAGCCATCCTAAATGCCTCTTTTGGTTTCAATTTGCACTTTTCTAAGGACTAATGATGCTGACCATCTTTGCATGTGCTTATTTGCCTCACCTACATTTTCTTCTGTGAAATGCCTCTTCATGCCTTTTATCTTATGATTGAATTGTTTTTTACTATTGACTTTGGAGAATATATACATGTGTATACGCCACATTTAAAGGCTTTATATGTGTGCATATGTAATTTTTACTGTGTAAGTATATATGTTGCATATATACACACATAAAGGCCTTATATGTTTATATATACATGCACATAGATATATTCTTAATATAAAATCTTTACTAGATATGTGGTTTGCAAATATTTTCTCCCACCGATTCATTTTTATAAGACAAAAATCACAATTAGGCTCCAGATGGAAGGACATTTGATTTTGTAGATACAGATTTACATTCAAGGCTATGTGACTTTAAGTTTAGCCATTATTTAAGCCCAAACTTAGAGGCTTTTTGATACAGTGATGTCACAGTATGTTGAACAGAATCAAAAGATTAAAAATCACTACCAGTCAGGATTAGTTTCTACATTTTGAAGACAGATGTATTCTCCATAACCTCAAGGAGGTTGCAAGGAGAAGCTTTACTGTTGATGAAATGGCTAAGAATGCAGAAAATCTATTTTCAAGGCAGCAGAATGATAGGTAACCAGATCTTTAAACTTTTTATTTGCAGGTAATATTTATGGAATATTTGCTATAAAATAGTATAAACTCACCTGACTTCAGATTCTATGATTTTTTTTCCAGTACACCTTGTTTACTCTAGAAATGGTGACAACACATTCTAAATTTCAGAAAATAGTTAAAGTTTCAAATATTCTAAATCATTGCCTGCATAAACCATAAAGATAGCCTTCAATAATCTGACCATCTAAATGATATCTATGAGACTACCCCTAACACCTTGCAAAAATTCTTGGTTAGAATATTCCAGATAGGCCTACCTTCTCGTATATCCTTTTTGGGTCTGACCTCCTGATGCTCTAACGTTCATGCTCTATATAACACACTCTGTACCCTAGCCATAGATGACCAGACTCAACATGGACACTGGACCCAAGGCAGACGTCCATAGGCTGTTTACTGACCCCTGACATGAATGTACTGGTTCAAGGAAAACAGACTTGTTTAATTTGATTCCTCTTTTAGGAATTTGGAATTGAAAGAGAGAAGTGAGGTTAAATAACCATAAGAGCTGGACTTAAACGTCAGGAGGTGGAGCAAGCTGACAGGCAGTCTGTGGAGGGCAGGGTTGGCAGATGTGTGGAGAAATGTAGAGATGCCACAAGTTTATTGATGAGGTTCCTAATAGGGAGCCAGAGGCAGCAACTGCTTGCCTTTCTGGCCCTGGCTGTGATTCCAGTCCATAGGTAGCCTTAGAAGACACTGTTTTTGAAGTAACTGAAATGAGTTCTGTGTAGCCAAAAACCTCTAATTATGACATGAACCCTGTGGCCTAGTTTTTTATTTGGAAGTCATAGTCAATAGCTATAACAAAATTTACATGATCTAATAAAGCAGAATTTTTTTCAAAAAGTTTTTAATGGGTGTTAAATTGGAGTTTCTCTAAAAGAGAGACAGGCACTCCTATATAATGACTGGTGGGCATAAACATTGGTTCAATCCTCCTGAAGGGCAGTCAGGAGCAATGGATAACAAAAAGTCTAAAGTTTGTGCCATAAGAATCTCTTTTTAAAAATATATGCATAGAAGAAAGACCAGAAGTATATATTAAAATATTACTAGTAATACAATAGTTATCTCTAGATAAGTTTATAAACAATTTAAATGTTATCCTTTTCTAAGTGTGTATTTATTTCTTAGAACTTTTCTTAAAAGCAGATGCTTAAAGTATGAAAACCAACTACCAGTTATTGAGTTCTTAGAATATGCTATATATTTTATGGACATTTACTCATTTAATTTTTAAAATGACACTTTGAGATAGGTACTATTATTCTCACCTTATGAATAAAGAAGTTGAAGCCCAGAGATATGAAAAAAACCTTTCTAGGGCCTGGCAAGGTGGCTCACACTTGTAATCCTAGCACTCTGGGAGGCCGAGGTGGGTGGATTGCTTGAACTCAGGAGTTCCAGACCAGCCTGAGCAAGAGCTTGATCCCATCTCTACTGAAAAAAAATAGAGAAACACTAGCTGAGTGTAGTATTGGGCACCTGTAGTCCCAGCTACTCAGGAGGCTGAGGCAAGAGGATTGCCCAAGCCCAAGAGTTTGAGGTTGCTGTGAGCTATGATGCCACAGCACTTTACCCAGGGTAATAGAGTGAGACTCTGTCTCAAAACAATAACAAAAACAACAACAACAACAAAAACACCTTTCTAAACATCATAACTAGTAACTGGTACTAAAATGTAAACTCCATGAGATCAGAGATATTGTCTGTATTATGCACTGTTGTATCCTCAGCATCTAGAACTCACTAAATATATTTTTTTTTATTGTTCATAGCTATGTACATTAGTGCAATCACCTGTACCCATTCTAAGATGCACCATAGATGTGGCCCTACCCATTATCCTCACACTAAATATTTTTAAATGAATGATAGAACCAGGCTTTGCACTTAAGTATGCCTTACTCTAAAACCTCTGTTTCAAGCCCAAAACTCCACAGAGGCCCTTCTGAATAAATAACCTTGAGAAATGCGTTCCTTTACCTTTGGGAAATGTTTACAGAACATGTTGATGCTCTAGGAAATAGAAAGTCACATGATAAGTTACTGTGTTGTTCTAGGCAGTAAATCAGTAGTTCAACTTATAGATAAGCTTAACAAAGTTTTATATTAAATAACATTTATATTTTATTTAATATGGTATTTGTAGTCATTGCTAGGGAAATTTGGATATTTGACCCATAGTTATGAATTCAATTCTGAATTTATTATACCATTATATCTGTGGAAAAACTCAGATTCTTTTATAATTTTGACTTCCAGTAGATTTTCTAGGAGCTCGTACATTGGAAGAATGGATTTTCTTGATATTGTTATTCAAAATTATAATTTATTCTTTACTAACTACGTAGCCCTTTAAATCAGTATGAAAAACTATTTTCAGAGGAAACCTAATATTGAAACTATAATTTTGAGAGATATAGCAATGTCAACCTGATGTCTTAGAATAAAGCTTTAACTTATGACAAACATATGTCCAATTCCTAATTCAATTTTAATAATAGCATGACAATATCATAGTTACTAGATCTTAGCCAAAAGACCAAGAAACAAAAGTTAGTCATAGTTATTAAATTTATGAAAGGCCAAGTATTCCATACAGCCATTTTTGATCCCAAACTTTGTGCCACTCTTCTTTTTACATGGTGTTGCTGATTAGCTTAAGGCATGAGGGGAAATACTTAAGATAATGTTACTAGAGATATGCCCTCTATCATTTTGATTTAATGCTGTCTTGGGAGTTTGGGCCAGTATAAGAAGAGAAATGAAACAAATCCAAGATAAATGAATGATGAAAGAATAAAAAATACCATAATTTAAAGACAATTGATTATGTGATTTCCTATTGAACAAAACGGCCAATGAATCAGCTAAAATTTTTAGACTTCATAGAACAGTAAATACCAGATAAAATATAACATATAGAAAAGCCATTAAGATTCTTAAATACCAACAATTACAATCTGGACAAACCTTATTTTAAAAAATGAGATCAATTTATAATAGCAATAAAATATATAAAAAGAGTAGATTTAGTAAGTGTTTGGCTAAATAACAAAAGTATATATCAGGCAATAATATCCAGAAAGAATAAAATATTAAGATACCAACTCTTAATATGTTATTTTTAAAAATTAATTAAGTCCCCCCAAAAAGTTGCAATTAGTTTTTATGAGAATTTAGAATGTTACAATAGTTATTTAGTAAAGAGATAAAGATAAAAATATTCCAAAAAATAGAAAGGAAAATGAAGAAATAAAATAGCAATATGCCAGTGAAACCAAAGAGAAACTTCAGAAATAGTCAGTTAAATATATATAAAAATTAAATAAATGTCTAAGTGCAATATAAAATAATAAAGAAGATTTTAAAATACATATTTGTGAGAATCATTCAGTAGAAATTTGAATTAAATTATTTTAAATGGAACACTTCATACTACACCCTGACATATATCCTAGATATCTCAGTTAGCAAGTATTCTTAAACTCATAAATGAGTGAATAGAAAACAAACAACAGTGAATGAGTGTTAATCATATCTCTAGAGAGGATAATTTTTTTATTTTTGCAGTTTTGGCCAGGGTTGGGTTTGAAACCTCTGGCAAATGGGGCCAGCGCCCTACTCCTTTGAGCCACAGGTGCCACCCTAGAGAGGATAATTTTTTAAGCTTGAAGAAATTACAAAGTAGGGTTTATGGTTTCAAACGTGATTTTAAAAATATGTATTCAACTTGAAAGTAGCAAAACTAGAGAGAAACGAGAGAAGCTATGCCTAATTAAGCAACAGGAATTTGCATGGCATGTTGTATCCTCACCTTGCACAATGTTGGGCACACAGTAATTATCAAATAAATATCTGTTAACTAAACATTGCAATAATTAAGTAGGTAGACTTTTATTAATTATATGGTGAGACAAAAAAGTGACCCTTGAGTCAAATTAGTTATCTATAATTGTAAATGATGAGTGCACATAGTTAATTTTTTTGGCCCAGATACCTAAGAACCACAGACAGACTGTGTAATCAGCTGTGGAATGGAGAAGTGATGAGATCAAGTGGGCTCTGGAAGTGTTGTCAGGTCATGTCAAGTTCCACCATTAAGAATCAGCTGTTGGAGGATGACAGCAGCCAACAGGCCACACTGGTCTGGGATAGTCACCAAATATATGGCTTGACTCAATCAAGAAATCTTATTCAACTTGGGAGGTCCAAAGACCTGAATGCTGGATGACAGGACTATAAACAGCAGTCTCAGCTGCTAAACAAAGTGCATGATTGTGTTAGAGAGGAAGAGAGGACCTCATACTTCTCATGAGTCTTTTTTTTAGGATAATTACAGCATCCTGAAGGACTCAGGATTTATGGTTGCTGCATCTTCCATCCAAGGCAGGCAGAGGGATTTAAAAGTTAATGTATGATTGTTCTCAATGTATATAATAAGGAAAACATGCTTTCAAAAATCACTTTGTGGTTGGGTAGTCTATGTAGTAAGATGTTTCTGCCTTATTTTCGGAGTCTACTTTGTGCTGACTGCTCACAGCATTCTACACATTTTTGCAGAATCAGTAAATAAACTGGGTATCATTTATTTAGATTAAGCTAAAAATTATTATTTTTGTCTTGTTAAGAACTTGTTTCCCAATTCAGTGTTAGAAAATGGTTTTAGAAACATTTGCTAATGATATGAATATAAGTTTTTCTATGCTTTTAGTCCCATTTTCCCAGGGTGATGAAAATAAACACATTGGGAGCATGGAACTGTCTGTCCATCTTCACTCCATGCTTGGATCCTGCTGTAATGATACCCCGTAGGTCTACCTAGAACAATTCTCCCATCTGTCAGCTAGATTAGAGGGCAGTTCATTCAAGATGAGTAGAAATTTTTTGCTATTAATACTTGACCAGCAGGCAGGCTACTGGATGAAATGGGCTAGAAGAGATTGGCAAACCATTTACCGTATATACTTGAGTATAAGCCAAGTTCCCCCCCCCCCCCCCCGCACAAAATTTGTGCCAAGTTCGGGTTTTTTTGTGCCGAAAAAAACTCGGCTTATACTCAAGTATATATGGTATTTCCTAACTATGCCTATGGCAACTTCCTGAGTACAGAGAGGAAAGTAAAGCAGGTTTTAAAAAACTATTTGTGAAATACCTGATAACGACAGACACTAGGGTTAAGTACATGTAAAAAAGATAATTTCTACATAGTGGCAGGATGAGAGAAACTGATATATCATATATTTTAAAATCTATGATCAAATTGGAATAATACAAAAAGTGATTGTATCTGAGGCAATAGAATTCAATTTTCCTTGCATTATGGAGATTTCTCTGAGCAGACCCAGGTTAAATGATTGCTCTGCAGTTGAGGACACACTGATTCCTAGTGCCAACAATGACTTCAGCCTGATGGCAACCTTTACAATTGCTTCCTGTAAATTCTTTGTGATAATAACAAGCAATTCATTTTGCTTGAGAGTGACTTTTAGCTAAGGGACTCCACCCGACAATCTGGATTTAATAAAACAAAAAATACTTTAGTATTACAAACATCTTTACTTGAGATGCAAGTTCTCCACATAATTTTTTGTAAAATCAAAGCATTTTAGTTTTCTATTTAGTGAAAGCCAGATGGATCCTTCTTCATAGCCAGTGATTGCTTAGTGCTCATGATCAGTTGGTGGGGAAGGGTAGAAGAGGAGAGGTGGTCCCTGAAGAGTCATATTTGTGTGTGTACATGTAAGATACGTAAGATATTCAGTTAATACTTACAGAAGACTTTGAAGTCACAACCAGAACAATGCTTGATCATTCATTCATTCATCCACTTACTCAACATACAGTGTTTATGGAACACCAAGCAGTGTTATAGGCTTTAGGGATACAATAATTGAACAAAACACGTAATACCTTTGCTATCAGGTAACTTACATTTCAGTGAGGGAAAGGTAGATAATAAACCAAAAATTACCTGAAGAAAACTTCCTTTAAAGAGGACTCAACGTATTTAATGACCAAGGTGGAAAAATTACCTGCTTAAAGAAGAGCGGGTGTTGGGAACATTTATACCTTTGTGACTGGTAATAGATAATATCATACCAGATAAAATTTAGCTTGGCATTGGCTCAGACATTGTATATAATTTATGACTTAGTTCCTGAACTCAAAGAGCTTACAATTCCAACTTTCAAAGTATATCACACACAGAGAGAGGGAATGACAATTAGATATTTGCTACACCTATCTGAATTAGAGATACATTTCCTTCAAGGTTACAGTGTGAAGGTGTAGAATCCTTAGATCTTGAGAAATTAAATTCTTTGTTACTGTGAACTCCTTTCCTATTTGGTAAAATACCAATGTAGTCACTAGTGTGAGAGGGAAACCTTTTTTTCTTTTCTTTCCTTTTTTTTCTTTTTTTTGGGGGGGGAGTTACAAAGAATGTCCTATCCACTTTGCTCATTCCAATAAACTCAGTATGATTAAAGGAGGTGGAAACAGAAAACCTGCCTTTTTTTTTTTTATTATTATTGTTGTTCAAATAGCCATTAAAAAGAAGGTTCTTAGTCCTTGCGAGGGAATGATCATAAGTTGCTTTTAGAAAAACATCTCTGACATTTTTTATTCTCTCATTTCCATTCCCACTTATTCTTCCTCAAACTCCGTTTTCACTTTTCTTTTCCAGCTGTGATCATCAATTGAGGCATATGGTTGTTTTCATCATTTCCAGATATGTGGCCACAGAGCTCATGAAACCAAATTTCCTGTGCTTCTACTACCTTTCTGGAGTCCATCAGAATTATATCACTTACCTCCACAATCTGACAGAAGAAATAACTTTCTTAAGGACAACGCTTCTAAAATCACTGATCACATTTACTATTCAAATCTATACCTTCCCAGTCTTTTGTCTCTTTACTCTTTTTTTTTTAGTTTTCAACTTGCTTGTACATTTTTCTTTGTTTGAAGTACTCTTTTTTGTTGTTCATTTTTTTCTTCCTCTGGCGATGCTCAGCTATTTTTGATGTTAGTAGAGATGGGGTCTTATTCTGTCTCACTGCTGGTCATACTGGTCTCGAACCTCTGAGCTCAGGCAATCCACCCGCCTCAGCCTCCCACAGCACTGGGACTATAGGTGTGAGCCACCACGCCCGGCCTTGTCTCTTTACTCTTATAAGAAGGATTAATTCCTCTAATATACACATTTTGGACAACCACCATGTGTAAGGCTTTATGTGGACTTACAAAGATGTTGGTGATACATGGTTATTACCTTTACAGGGCTTATGGTTGAGAAGGGGACCAAGTACACAGCTGTAACATGGAAATGGGCAAGCACGGTAAGAGAGACAAAGGAAGTACCACATTTGCTCAGAGAAAGCTTCTGGTTGGTAGCTGGTGGATGATAGCACTGGAACAAGACTTTAAGGAAAGGTAGGATTACAACAGATCAAGGACAAATGATCAAATGTGAGTTTACCTTTTTCATGTATAACTTTTCCCTTATTAGTACCTGTATTAGGATTTCACAGAGAAACAGGGCCAGTAGGATATACGCAGATATATAAGAAGGGATTTATTATGGAAATCAGCTTGCAAAATTATAAAGGCTGAAGTCTATTAGCATACTGTCTGCATGCTAGAGAACTAGAGAAACTGGTGGTGCAATTCAGTTCAAAAGCCTGAGAACTAAGAACTAGTGGAGCCAATGGTGTGACTCTCAGTCTGAGGCCTTTGGCCTCAGAGCTGGGTAAAGTTGTGTGTGTGTTTGCTGGTGTAAGTCCTAGAGTTCAAAGGCTCTGATGTCTAAGGGCAGGAGAAGGTGGATTTCCTGACTTAAGAAAAGATAGCAAATTTACTTTTCCTCCACCTTTTTGTTACTCAGTGGATTAGATGATGCCCATCTACACTGGTGAAGGTGAATCTTCTTTACTCAATCTACTGAATCAAACTGCTAATCTCTTCTAGAACATTCTCATAGATGTAGATTTATCAGCTATCTGGGTATCCCTGAGCCCAGTCAAGTTGATAACTTAAATTAACCAGTACATTATGTATAGTCCTTCCCACTTTTATTTGTAGTCTTTGAATGAAACTTTCCTAATTAAAAAAATTTTTTTTAACCTCACAAAACTTTCTTATTTTCTTCAATGAATCTTACTTTAAATCTTTAATACATTTGCTGTTAATTGGATATTTAATCAACTTTGCAATGAAAGTTAAATGGGGATATCTAAGTAGCAATAGAAACATGAAGTTACTGAAACATATGCATTAAAATTTCCATGTTTTCAGAAACTTTCAAGACTTTTTCCATTCTACTGCTTGCAAAAAAACAATTATGCATAGTTGTTAGGAACCACAATTTTATCATTCTGAATTACACTTTTTCTAATCTGCTATTATTTTCAATAGTCCTTTACCATATGTTTCTCATATTTATCATTCTTACCAGCAATATAATATTTTATTATATTACCACAGCATATTTGCTATCTACCTATTTCCTTTCCTATAGATATGAATGTGGGATTTTTCTAGTTTTTAGCAATACTAATGAGTGATTCTACATACACCCATGTGCCTTTTTTCCTTTAAATGATCTCCTTGGTTTATGCTACATTTCCCAAAGTTAAATGACGTAATATGCAATGTATGGCTAAGGCATAGGCTCTAGAAGACTGGCTGGTTTGAGTCCTGGTTCTACCACTTGCCATCTGTGTGAAGTTAGAAAAACTATTTTATAACTTTAAGGCATGGTTTCCTCATCCTGAAAAATAAGAATAATAACAGTACTCACTCACATGAGTAACAGGAGAATTAAATGAGATAATATATACACCTAAACCAGGGGTCCTCAAACTATGGCCTATGGGCCACATGCGGTGGTGTAATTGTTCCCATTTTGTTTTTTGTTTTTACTTCAAAATAAAATATGTGCAGTGTGCATAGGAATTTGTTCATAGTTTTGTTTTGTTTTTTAAACTATAGGTCGGCCCTTCAACAGTCTGAGGGACAGTGAACTGGCCCCCTGTTTAAAAAGTTTGAGGACCCCTAAACCCTTAGAGCTATGCTTACTGCATGGTAATCACCCAATAATGTTAGCAATTAGCATATAAAGTTCTTAGCACACCATTTACTGCATTCTAAGACTCAAAAAATGCTGAATTCTTTCTTTTCATCTGCCCAAATTACTATAACTTGGGCAAAATGATCATTTCTATTAATTGTCTGATGATAAGCTCGGGTTTGTGAGTAACTTTAAAGTTTTAGTCTCTGATTTGTACCACAGGTATATGAGATGCTTTCCAAAAAAAAAAAAAAAAAAAAAAAAAGACTGTCACATTCCAGAATCACTAGATGCTCCCAAACTTTCATCTTCAGCTGTTGCTATTCTTATTTTATTGATATGAGGATCCTATCCTACATTGATTTACTTCTGGATTTTTCCATCATAATAGCTAAAGACTGAAGGAAGAATGTGAGTGCAGGTGAGCCTGAAAGCCAGCTGGGTCCAAAGCATGAAGCACTACTCATTTTCTCCCTCTCTCCTTCTCTGGCTTTTGTTTTTTCTGTGCATTAGTTTCATTTTCTCAGCCTGGCTTCCTCCACCATAGTAGGGGACCTGGCCACTGGGAAATACTATGTTTATATTGACAGTGGCTGCATGTCTTTACCAATTCCACATTCCCAGGAAAGGAATGTTATCGGCATGGCTCAGGTCACTTTCTAACCCTAAACCAATGAGTTGTGGCCATGGAGTTGGTCACTGTGACTGGTAGTGCCTCTCAGAGCCATTTGTTTGGAATGGAAGGGAAGGCCAGACCAGGAGTAGATCCCACCAAATCAAGTTATTAGAGAAGCTTGATATGTCTTACATCTCTTTCCTATTCTCATGTGAACCTCCTCCTTTTATGTGAACTGTTCATTTCTTTGACCATTTGTCATCAAGATATATTTTCCCTTATTAATTTTTACCATTTCCTTAATAGTCTTGGAAATGCAACTGTGCGACTATTGAAAAAATTTAAGACATCATCAACAAGCATTGAAGAACTACATCTATAAGGCATTGTGCTGGGTACTATGCAAGGCTTAGAGAGCTACAGCACTGTAGAGAATTCAGTCTCTAGTGGGGTTGAGCAATATAAATAAAAAACAAAATCACAAAAGGGTATACAATAGTGGTTCCCCAACTACACAGACTATGTTCTTAAGAACCCTGAGACAGGACACTGTAGTTCAAGAACTTAAACTCATGAGGTGAAAATGAGCTTGGGGAAATAATTTTAGAAATAAACTTCTGAAATTCATTACAATTATATTTCTTATACAAAAATAAATATGAATTTTAGGGGGCTGAGCATAGTGGCTCATGCCTATAATCCTAGCACTCTGGGAGGCCAAGGCAGGTGGATTGGTTGAGCTCAGGAGTTCGAAACCAGCCTGAGCAAAGCAAGACCTTGTCTCTAAAAAATAGCCAGGCAATGTGGTGGGCTCCTGTAGTCCCAGCTACTTGGGAGGCTGAAACAAGAGGATTGCTTGAGCTTAAGAGTTTGAGTTTGCTGTGAGCTATGACACTGTGACACCACAGCATTTTATCGAGGGTGACAAAATGACACTCTGTCTCAAAAAAAAAGGAATTTTATATATCTTAAACTAGAAATCATGACTTCTACCCGAATATTTAACCCTTCACCATTTGATACTCAACTACTTTTCAGGATCTTCTTTTCTATATTTTCATTAAGATGTTTATAAATGATTTTGTAGAATTGTTAAAAGAGAGAAGAACTCTTTCTGGACTTGGTCCTGCTCCAGGAGTAGACTTGGTCAGAAACAGGCTAGAAGTATTGGGGACTTAAAAAAGAACAAAAGGGAGTTGGTGGACTGATACATTAGTTCCCAACTCGCATATGGAACAATTCAGAGGAGGGTAATACACAGTGTTCCAGAGGTCTCCAGAGGGATTGAGCACCACATGACCACAATAACAATGAGTTCATTGACATTATGCACTGATTTCTTCAGAACACATCTAAACTGCTTTTGTTAAAATCTTCCGTTTTAGGATCTGCATGTGGGGGAACCCAGGCTAAGATAAAGTTCGACTCCTACCTCTTGGGTCCTGCTTTCTAAATATCTGGATCCAAGTGACATGTTGCAGGCTTGAGATGGAAAAGCCTTAGAGAATTGATCTTTCTCCATAGAGTTCTTAGAGTTCCCCTTGGTAACTCCACAACAGCCACATGTTTCTCTCCACTGATGCCACAGGAAGTACTTCCACAGCCCAGCATTATTATTGCACATCTTTCTTAATCCTGCTCACATCTTCATTTCAAAACTCTCTACTTTGTTTCTGTTTTAGTTGCGCTTTTTTTTTTTTTTTTGAGATAGAGTCTCTCTCTGTCACCCAGGCTTAAGTGCAGGGGTGTCCTCATAAATTGCTACAACCTCAAACTCCTGCCTTAGCCTCCCTAGTAGGTGGAACTACAAGTTCACACCACAAGGCCTGGCTATTTTTGGTAGAGATGAGATCTTGCTTTTACTCAGCCTTATCTCAAACTCCTATCCTCCAGCAATCCTCTTGCCTCAGCCCCTCAAAGTGCTTGGATTACAATCATGAGCCACCACAACCAGCACTTTTTCTATTCTCAACCTCAACTTTTTTTCCCCCAGCTATCTATTCATGGAAAGAGTGACCTGAAATTTACACATACTAGGACCGAAATTCCAGAGTTGCTGATAAAATGTAAAACTCTATGTATTGAATAATAATTAAGCCCAAGAAAATGTCACAGTTAAGGAATTTAAAATGGTGTGTTGAAAAAGGAAGTTGAAATATAATCAGGGTAATCAGGGAAGACCTAACAGGGAAGAAGGTTGGGACCTATGAACTAGTCTAGTTCCTTACTTTACAGATGAAGACACTGAGATCCATGAAGTTAAGCTACTGATCCTGGGTTCCACAGCTTACAAGTGATGGCCTGTCCCCCTCACTCCTTCTCTCCCTCTGCCCTCCCAGGCTGCCCGCTTACCTTTTGTCTAGGGAAACCCTTGCCTCTGCCTTTGTCTTTTGTTGGCTTTGAAATTTGCCATGATGACTAGGCCTGGAAGAGGAAGGATGAGAACAAACAGCACATTCTCCTAAGTGCTTTCCTACTGCACAGTATCAGTTGTCCTAAGAAGATTTTGAATGTGAGTTGAAATATTGTTTGTTCTGTTTTAAATCTTGGAAAAAATTCTAGTTGCATGGAATTTTTTTCTCCTGAATTAATCATGAGTAGCATACTCTTTAGCCTTGTTTTTTGGCAAAGCAGAAAACAAAATAGCCATTGTAGGTCCCCTTTGTTTAGATCCGGGACCAATGATGTTGGTCACCCCTCCTACTGAGCAGCCTGAAGATATTGGTCTCTGGGGAGAGTACTGAGTACCCAGGGTGACAGGAAGCTGCTGAGTAAGCCCTTCCCCGACCCAAACTTGATCCCAAAGAGACAATTCCTCTGACTGTTTGTTCTTGAGCTTTGGTGTATCACATATTCTCACTAAGTTCTTACAATTTCTGCTTCTAAAATAAAAATTAAAAGAACAGCACATTCCTTTATGTTTGTCCAAAGGAAGTAGAGGCAAGAATCTGGGGAAAGGCTAGTAAAAGCTTTTAATATGTCACTGGAATTATTTCCTACTGAAGTCCTAAAACATGAATTAAAATAATATATTCACTTTTGTCTCAGATTTCAAAATCGTACTTTTGGTGCTTTCTGTAGACTATGGGATCAATATTCTAAGAATGAGTCTGTCTTTCTCAACCTCCAGTAATAGTGACTCAGGCATAATTGGGCATCCATTAAAATAAAACTTTCTCTTCCCACATCATCCTTTGTTTAAAGTAGGGCATCATTAGCCCACTTAGTGTTCACTATAGAACAATGCTTATTCACCATGAAATCATTTAATTAGAAAGCTAATTTCTTGTAATACTAAATTTCAGGCAACTCAACGTCAGTTGAACAATACACTGACAGTAATATTATGCACGTTGTACCACTCTCATTTCCTTCATTGATTCATGTTTGACTTGAATATAATCAGGCATGTCTCACTCCAGAAAAACCCTTTTTGTGCAAAGACTTTTAGCACACAGAATGTGCACTGCTGTCAGGTGTGCATGTACAATATATACATGTGCCATCCTAGCTGGCCTCAGAGCCTGCCTTTACCTAGTATGTGTGGTCCCCAACCAAAAAATGGGCATAACCTCTATTCCATTCTCTCTTTCTTAAGATTACCTTGCCACCAGGGTCCCTGTTTCTCATGCAAGAAAATTACTCTAGAAAAAAGAAAAAATAGAGCCACTAGAAAATCAGAGGTTCAAAACAGAAGAAAAGGGAGAAATTACAGGAGGAGGAATAGTTCTGGGGAGCTGTTTCCAGGAGCAAACATCCAGCTAGGGATGGGCCTTCTTTTTGGTAAGCATCCCCTTGAAATCAAATAAATAACAAATATAAAGAAAAAAAAAAAAAAAGGAGAAAAAAACCTCTATGAAAGTAATGTGATCATCAGTCATCCTCACCTTAATATGGTTTGGTTCAACCAGACTTCTTTCCTTCTTACAAACCAGTTGTACAAATAAAATGGAATTTTGTTTGCTGGAAAAGAAACATAGATAATTATAGAGCATGGTAAACTTCTGGAAGAGTGTACACAATGAGCATACAGGACACCTTAGGAGAGATGCAGAAAGAAGACAAAAAAAAAAAAAAAAAAAAAAAAAAAATGCCCAGAGCAAACATCACTTTTTTTAGCACATAGCCTAAGAAAGAAAACATTAACACATTCTCTCTTCTCCTCCTCATCTCCTTCCATTTTCATTTGGATCCTATAGCCCATGCTCCCAGGAACAAGAATTTAAACTTACATCATTAATACGAGAATTTCGCAACATTACTCATTAAATTGGCCTTTCAGGGAATATGCTAGAAACTTAATTGCCATAGTAATAACCACAATAATATTACTAATAAGTAACAACTAATAATTACAATAATTTTTATTATTATTTTCCTCCTATCAAAGGATTACTGGGAAATTGTATGTCAAGTTCCAAACTGTTGTGCACTATAACTGCCAGGCTAGATAATGAAAGACTTCAAGAGTAGAAGGCAGTGGGGATGGCTTCTGGGAAAAGGTATACAGGTTGGGCCCTGTAGTTCAGGGCCAGGCCAAAAGGGCAAGTGGAATCTGAAATCTGGGCTGTGCTCCACTTAACCAAGCTGAACATCTTGGCTCATGGCTGCATCTGCAAAGATAGGACATCTGTTCTCACTTGTACATAGGCTATGAGATGGCCAGGGCCCAGAGCCTAAGACAGGCCTACTGCTGATCCCTAAGGCAGATGACCAGAGTTGGGAACAGCATGCACAAGGAGATACTAAGCCTTTTTGGAGGAGTCCCAAAACCATAATTGGGAGTATTAAAGCCAAGTTGGGGGACAAGCGTTCTGAAGAATATTAGAACATTAGCCAAGGGGTCCTCTTTTGCAGCTCTCAGGCAGCTTCCATTGCATACCTTCACCTCTGGTGTTCTCCAGGCACTCCTTAGCTTGGCTTGTGCTATTAATACTTCATCTAAGATTTTTAGAAATTTAGTTTGGTCACATGCTACCTGTGTTGAAGGAACTCTTAGTTTTTCCTCTTTATCTCTGTATATCTCTTCAATTCTCTTTAGTTACTAAGGCAAAATTTAGTTCTTTAATAAGTAATAAGTTTGACCTGATTCTTGATTTAACTTGAGAACATCTTAAAGCAAAGCTTGTCAGAAAGTTAGTTAAAAGTGTGGCTCATCAGTCTGGAGGCTGTGAAGGATGTCACAGCTGCTGCATCTGGACAAGCAGGCTTTGTCTGTGTTGAACCCCGGCAGTGTCTGGTGCTCTTCCTTGCTCTCTATTTCGTACTTCATCTTTATCTAATCTTTAACAAAGCATAGTCTGTGGCAGGCAGTCTGTGGTAAGCATAGTGAATCAGCCTATCCTTCTGGAAAGTGACAGCAATGAGTAGTATCTAAATATTTATTCAAATATAATCTATTCTACAGTCCTCCAAATCCAAAGATTTTTCCAGTTTGGAATATCTATGGCCCTATAATCCTATGGTTTTTGCAATACGAGGCCATGAAAATAAACTCAGGTGTCACAATTACTGTCAAGCTAGTGTAAACCATACAACTCGTCTGCCAACTGATAGCATAGAAAAAGAAGGGCACTCTGCTTTGAGCAGGATTGCCACATACGATTGTCATATTGGTGAGGGTCCCTTCTGTCATGGATGGCTGCATATGAAGGTGTAGGAGTCAGAATGGGTTAGTTTGTCTAGAGTGAAAAAAAGCCCCATTCTCAGTGGCTCAATGCAACAAAAGTTCACTGCTCACGCTAAATGTTCAACATAGGTAGGAAAGAGAGGGTCCAGGCTAAGCTATTCCAGCTCAACATGTGCTTCTAGTTATCTCAGTAGGGAAAATAAACTATAGTGAATCACAAAACTGGCTTTTAATGCCTTTGCCTACAAGTGATACATGTGACTTCTCTTTCCATTTCATTGGCTAAAGCAAGTCATATCCCTACATCTAATTACAAAGGAGGGAGAGAAATGCAATCATACAACAAAGAAGGAGGAAGACAGTTTAGGACTATTTGGAACAACCTGGATGACTACCATTGGGAAATCCAATTGGAAAGACTCTGGTGCCACCTTTGTGTTCTGGTAGTGCTCAACTGAGATAAGGAAAAACAACTTCCACATTTATATGTCTAATAACCAACCTCACAACTCAGGTACCTTATTTCCAGAGGTAGGTCTTGTGGACAATTATCTAGAAAGAAAAACAGTAAGTTCTAATTCTTCCAAGCAAGTTTACTATATTTTCATCTTTAAAGTAAGATATTTACTAAAACACAGAAGCCATTATTGGGAAATAGCATAAATAGCATCAGATTGATTTTCAGAAGCTTAAGAAATAAAATATCCTCTAGGTAGTGGACACTACCTAATCATCTGAAGAGCCATCACATGAGACACATTTGAGTCATATGTTAAAAGTGGACCTAGCACTCTGGAGCTGAAGCGAGTGGATTGCTTGAGCTCATGCATTCAAGACCAGCCTGAGCAAAAGCGAGACCCTGCCTCTACTAAAAATAGAAAATCTGAGGCAAGAGGATCACTTGAGCCTATAGTACCAGCTACTGGGAGGGTGAGGCATGAGAATTGCCTAAGCCCCCGAGGTTGCTGTGAGCTGTGGCACCACAGCACTCTACCAAAGGTAACAAAGTGAGACTCTGTCTCTAAAAAAAAAAAAAAAAAAAGAGGATCACTTGAGCCCAAGTTGGAGGTTGCTGTGAGCTATGACACCTGCCACTCTACCCAGGCAACAGTTGAGACTCTGTCTCAAAAAAATAAAATAAAATAAAATAAAATTGATGGGAACCTGGAAGCCATGATCAACTCTCCAAGACAGAAAAGATTGGAACAGGGTGAACATATGACCAAAGCTTGGTAAATATCTCTTCCCTGGGAATTTGGAGTTTGGACTAATAAAAATAAGATTGGGAAATAAGGAGTTTAAACTAACTGATGTGAATTTTCTGCTGATTAGAGATTTAACTGGGATTGTTAATGCTCACTAACACCTAAATTTCATCCACACACTCCAGTTTTCCTGGCAGTTAGATTAGGGCCATGTGACTAAGTTCTGGCAAATGGGAAATAGAAGTGATATAAGTTACTTTTAGGCTTGGCTGTTGAATATACAGTATTCCTCTTTTCTTTCCACTTTTCTGTTTCTCTACCACAGTGATTTTGGAAGCCACATGTCCCAAATGGCATAATTATAAGAGGAAGATGGCCTGCTCAGCCCATAGAAAATTGTGATGTGAGTCAGGAAAAAAAAAAAAAAATCTTCATGGCTTATGATTTGTTTCTTACTTAAGCATAGCCTAGACCAAGCACCTCAAACTTTTTACACAGGGAATCAGTTCACTGTCCCTCAGACCGTTGGAGGGCAGACTATAGTTTAAAACAAAAAAAAAACTATGAACAAATTCCTATGCACACTGCACACATCTTATTTTGAAGTAAAAAAACAAAATGGGAACAAATACAATCACACTGCCTCATGTGGCCCGCAGGCTGCAGTTGAGGACCCCTGGCCTAGACTATCCTGACTAACATAAAACAAACACAGGGGTGGCTGTTTTTTCTTTCCAAGAAGCAGAGGCAAGCTGATTTGCAAAGAGAGATGAAGCTAATGTATATGGACAGAGAAGAGCAGAGCTGAGAAAAAGAGCGCTGGGGCTCTTCTAATTCCTGGTTCCAACCCTTTCTTGAGGGCAAATCACATTTCTGTCCTTGGCTTCTAGACACCCTTCTATCCTTATGGTAGCAAATTTTCTGTTTCTATTAAGCTTTTACCAAAGAGTTTCTAAGCTTTGCAACCAAAAAAAAGTTAATAGCTAATTTTCCTCTTATCTCAGTTCCTTGGCTTATTTCTTACTTATTATACGATGAAGACAACTAATAAATTAGCAGGTATGTGCTGGCTTAGATTTCCAATTCCTTCACGTCTTTTATTCTGTTCAGGAGTTCCAAGAACTATAGCTAAATCTTGTCCAGGTGTAATTCCATAGTATAGTCATCCCTGAAGACACAATCCCAGAATTTCAGATTTTGTCTGAAATTTAAGTAAAGGTAGATAATCTTTTCAGTTTATTGGTTACAAATGACCAGCTGACAAGTTACTCGATTTCTACAATTATGATAAAATTCTAGATCTACTAAGAAAGGGTCACTTGTTCAGAGCAACAGATAACCTATTCAGAACCTATGCCAACTTCCTTTCCATAGGTGGGCTAAATAGTAAATATCATTTTATAGAAGGAAAGCCATCATCTTAGGGGAAAAATCCTCTCTCCACTATGAATAAGCTGAATGCAATCTGCAGACAAAAGAGCTTTTGATGACAGATATTGCTAATGCCTGGTGCCTTCAAAGGCATTCCAGGAAAGGTGAAGGAATAATTATGTTGAACAATAACTCATATTTCTTCCAGAATGTTATTCATTGAGCCAATGGATCACCTGAGAAATATGTCAGTGAGTCAGCTCATATCTAGTTTGGCAAAAAGATCCTGGGCCCAAGCTCTTTGCATTGAACTGAATAAACCCCAAACGAATACATTCTGGGGGGAAAGCAAAGGCAAGAAGGCCTTGATGATAGAAACTTTACTCCTTTAGTCTTTCCATCCACCACCCCACCCCATATATCTGAAAAGAATAAAATCATCAAGGCCAGTGAAGAAAATCTTGAGCAGATGATCTTTTCAAAAGAATCTTTTCAAAAATATAAAGGACTCAGATGAAGGGAAAATGTAGAAACGCCAACAGGAAATGAAGAGAATGAATTTATCAGTTTATATTGTAACTTATTAAGAGGATATATCAAAAACCAGTTAAAATAATAATGGTTTGCCAGGCATGGTGGCTCCATGCCTGTAATCCCAGCATTGTGGGAGGGTGAGGCAGAAGAATTGCTTGAGCTCAAGAGTTCAAAACTTTTCTGAGCAAGAGTGAAACTCTTGACTCATTAAAAAAATGAAAAACCTAGCCAGGTGCCACAGTGAGCACATGTAATCCCAGCAACTTCTGGAGGCTAAGGCAGCAGGATGCCCACAGCCCAAGTCTGAGGTCGCAGTGAGCTATGATGCCATTGCACTCTGCTCAGGGCATAGGGTGGGACTCTGTCTCAACAACAACAACAACAACAAAAAAAAAAACACAAAGAAATAAAAAGAAAAAATAAACTAAAATAAATAATCATGGTTACAAATAAAATGGAGGTTAAACTGGATGGTAAGATCTTTTATTCAAACTTCCATGATCTTGAGAATAAAACAATATAAACCCCATGCATCTGTGCCAGTTACATCCTCCTCCACTTATTTCCCCTCAATGGCTACCCAGAAGTTAATACTAATTTGCATTTTTGTATTAATCATTCCCTGTTTTCTTGATAGTTTTACCACCTGTGTGTATATATATATATCTGAACCATATATTGTTTAGTTTTGAAAATGTAATAGCTGTATAAAGAAACATCTAAATTATACAATTAGTTGAAACCTCCAGAATGAATACAACAGAATCTCTTGGCATCAGCTTCTTTGAGAGTTTTCCAAGAGCCCTTTTACGGAAAGTCAGTGGGCAAGGTCATAAGCTAATCCTAGGACACAGGGCTCTGCACAGTCAGGGTACCAGGCAATGTTGCTAGGTGAGTCTAATATTGAACTCAGGTAGGAATACAGTCAGGGTGTGCGAGATGCTCTCTATTTCCTAACCCACCTCCAGCTCTCAGATAAAGGTTTAAACAGAAACTTTAGTGAGATGAAGTGAGTATCTTCAACTGATGCAAGCAGCAGAGCATGTTATAAGGAGCATGACATTTTTCAGCAAATGGTCATGACACAGATAAGAATCTGGGCAAACTCGCTCAAGCATTCTGTCCTAAGGTTGACAGGAAATAAAATAGCAATGGTAACTTGGCTATGACAGCTACCAGTGTGTCTGTCTCTTGGGGCTCATGCTCCTCTCTGGGATAGTTGCCCTTTATACATGTGGACAGCTGTCTTAGAATCTCTCTTCCCTGTCCTTATGGGGATTCCCTTCACCTTTCTCCTGTGTTATGTGTTTCTTGCATTTAAGATGAGATTGCATAATGTTCAGGGCTGTGCACAAAATGAAAACACAGACTCCCTTAAAAATATTATAAGAGGCTGGGCATGGTCGCTCATGCCTGTAATCCTAACTCTTTAGGAGGCTAAAGTGGGTAGATTGCTTTAGCTCAGGAGTTGGAGATCAGCCTGCGCAAGAAGGAAACCACGTCTCTACTAAAAATGGAAAAACTAGCTCAGTGTTGTAGTGGGTGCCTATAGTCCCAGCTACTCAGAAGGCTGAGGCAAGAAGATCACTTAAGCCCAGGAGTTTGAGGTTGTTTGAGCTACGATGCCATGGAATTCTAGCCGAGGTTATACTCTGTCACAAAAAAAAAAAAAAAAAAAAAAAGAATTTCAAGATGACAATAGCAGAACATTAAACTGAGAATGGGGGCATTCGTTCTCTGCGCAGGATCCTATGTCACTATATGGGTTGGTGTCCACAAAGCCAGCTCTGCCTATATCTCATTTCTTCTTCTTTTTCCTAGTTCACGCTCTTGTTTTAGTAGAGCACATTCACTAATAGTTTTTTAAGAAAGGGTGCATAGGAAATTAGTTTTTTGAGACTTGAATGTCCAAAAATTTCTTTGCTCTATCCTCATACTTGGATATAAACCACTTTATGGATGTATACTTTATGTATAGCACTGCATTCTGAATGTTGCTCTCTGGGATTGTACAATACAGTAGCCCTGTTGGATTCATGGTTTGGCTGGGTATAAACTTCTAATTTGGAAATACTTTTCCTTCAGAATTTTTTTTTGTTTTTTAGAGATGGGATCTCACGGTTGCCCAAAGTGCAGTGGCACAATCATAACTCACTACAATGTCCAACTCCTGGGCTTGAGTGACACTCTCACCTCAACCTGAGTCTCAAGGATTGAGGGAATGAGTCACCATGCCTGGATCTTCATAATTTTATTTTATTTATTTTATTTATTTTTTTAAATGTTTTATTTATTTATTTATTTATTTATTGTTAAATCATAGCTGTGTACATTTGTACAATCAAGGGGTACAATGTGCTGGTTTCATATACAATCTGAAATATTCTAATCAAATTGTTCAACGCAGCCTTCATGGCATTTTCTTAGTTATTGTATGTAGACATTTGTATTCTACATTTAGTAGGTTTTGCCTGTACCCATTCTAAGATGCACCATAGGTGTGCCCCACCCATTACCCTCCCTCCACCCTGATTTCCCCCCTCCCTTCCTCTCCCTTGGCCCTTTCCCCATATTCTTGGGCTATAGTTGGGTTATAGCCTTCATATGAAAGCTATAAATTAGCTTCATAGTAGGGCTGAGTACATTGGGTACTTTTTCTTCCATTCCTGAGATACTTTTCTAAGAAGAATATGTTCCAGCTCCATCCATGTAAGCATGACAGAGGTAAAGTCTCCATCTTTCTTTAAGGCTGCATAATATTCCATGGTATACATGTACCATAATTTGCTAGTCCATTCATGGGTCGATGGGCACTTGGGCTTCTTCCATGACTTAGCAATTATGAATTGGGCTGCAATAAACATTCTGGTACAG
>CAUYPK010013677.1:0-24193 GCA_963574355.1 Loris lydekkerianus | reverse complement strand
TGTGTACCTCAGCCGGGAAGGACGCGTTGAGGTTGGCATACCCATCAAGGACAGTGACTACCATGGCTTCCAGTGCTTTGGCCAAACCTCAGATGCGTGGCCTCTTGGCCAGGCGCCTGTGGATTCATATTGTTGGAGCATTTGTTTGTATCCCTGGGGGTTGAAGCTTTCTACAAGTTTGCTGTGGCTGAACCAAGAAAGAAGGCATATGCAAATTTCTACAGAAATTATGACTCTATGAAAGATTTTGAGGAGATGAGGAAGGCTGGTGTCTTTCAGAGTATAAAGTGATTTTGGAATACAAAGAATTTCTTTGGGCTGATTTACATAAAAATTGGCCACTGACCCCTGTTCCTGAGCTATGAATATGAGTGATAAATAAACTATTAATACATTAAAAAAATATATATGACATGATGTTATGTGAGGACACTGAACAGTTAATACTCTGGTCTATCTGAATTGGGGTTATTTTGTGCGGTTTTTTCCACAGATTCTTGTTAAAGCACAGCTTTCTCTGAAATGTGATAATGATATTTCTGTTTTATATAGATTCAGAATTTTTCTCTTTTAAATACATCTTACTGATCCTTACTTTCAAGCATTTTATTTTATAGATGAAGCCTAACACATTTATAGCCCCGTGTCTTCAATCAGTTCCACTCCATAATGGAGTACCAGACAGTGGATGGCTATACACAAGGAAATCCAGCTCTCACAGGTCCAGAGCTGGAAATCGGGGACCATCACGGTCAGGTGCTAGTTCAGGGTCCCTCTTTTGGGTGGCAGACTGCCAAATGCTCATTGTACCACCTCACGACCATGAGAGGAAAACCTTTCTCATGAGGCGTCTTCTAAGGGCACAGATCCCGCTCCTGAAGGCCCCATACTCATCTCCTGAAGGCTTCACCTAATACCACAAAATTGGGGGCTAGGCTATCAATGTATGAACCTTCAGATCAGAAGAGTTGTTTACCCTTTCACCCCTCATCTCCCTCTCTCTTTTCTTTTTTTGAGAGAGAGCCTGTTGCCGCAGGCTAGAGTGCAATGGCCTCATCATAGCTCACTGCCACCTCATGCTCCTGGGCTCAAGCAATCCTCTTGCTGTAGCCTCCTATGTAGCTGGGACGATAGGAGCATACCACTGTACTTGGCTAATCTTTTCCTATTTTTAGTAGAGACGGGCTCTTTCTCTTGCTCAGTCTGGTCTTGAACTCTTGAGTTCAAATGGTCCTCCTGCCTCAGCCTCTCAGAGTGCTAGGATTTTAGGCATCAGCTACCGTACCAGTCCCTGCTGCCTTTTTAAAAAATAACTTTTTGTTAAATCCAATTTGGCTGAATAGAGAGGACAGCAGAATTTC
Source organism: Loris lydekkerianus (assembly GCA_963574355.1). Taxonomy (NCBI): domain Eukaryota; kingdom Metazoa; phylum Chordata; class Mammalia; order Primates; family Lorisidae; genus Loris; species Loris lydekkerianus. The sequence goes on along the minus strand of CAUYPK010013677.1, from coordinate 22,832 downwards.
ATTCTGTAATCTTATTCTACCTGGTCTTAAACACAGGGCACAATTAGTTTTTCTCCCTCAGATTAAAACAAACGAATATAAACACGCTGCATGTGATGCTTTTTCTTACATGTTTTCACCTCATCACTTGGGCTATGTCTGCACAGAAAGAGTCATTCATCACTCACATTCCTATTTACTATAGATGTTGATCTTTCTACTCAGTGTTTATTAAAGAATTATTTATCTTGTCATTTCAATGCTGCTAGAAGCATAGAATTATTAGTTCCCAGTCTTCTTTCTATCTTTATTTTGTATTTCTTTGTTATAAATTTATTTCCCTGATTGTAATTTCTTGTAATATATAAGATAAAATGCATGGCTTGGCATATTTTCAATTCCTTCTTTCTAGTAGATAGGTTTAACCATAACATAATTCAGGTAAATTTGGCCTTGAGTTTGGTCCTATGTAGATGCTTTGGATCTATGTGGCATTAGAATTTTTAAATCCCCCCATAACATTATTACAAAAATAATATCAATCTACTTTCTATGACCATTAATAAATTTGGGGGTATATCCTGACAATTGTCTAGGAAATTCTTGAGGAGGATTACTTGAAATGTAATTGTTTTAATTATTTTTATATCAATTTCATTTCTTCTTGCTGGGAGAAAGCAGGACGGTGAAAATTTAATAAAGCAGGCGAGAAAGACGCCCCGGAATCAGATTGGTAAGTGGCAGCTGATGAAGAAGCAAGGTAATTCCGTTCTTTTTCTTTTTAACTGTGAAATATGTCCTATATACAAAAGATTCTATATCATGTATATGCACATTTAAAATTAGAGAATGCGTCACGGATTTTCTCATAATCCTTGCCTATGGCCGTGTTAATGTTTCGTTTCCCTTCTGTTTTAGTGTGGGACACCTGCTTCATTTCTTCAGGTTTTAGCTTTGCTCTTGTTTCCATAAGTACCTTCGTGTTCCCTATAGATTTCCCCCTCCTACTTTCCCACCCTCAGACATTCTAATTATTTTGTCTGGTTGAAGCACGGGCATTAGAATCTTTAAAAACTGCCCCGGTGTTTCTTATGTGCAGAGAGTGTTGAGAGTTGCACTAGAGTCTGGCGTGTCTTGCCTTTCCTGCTCCCATTTCTTTACATGTGCTAATTCCTCTGCCAGCTCCTTAATCTCTTTTTGTCTCCTGCCAGGCTTGCTCACCGTCCTGAGTCCCACTTGATGCCTCTCTCTTTCCATATAGACTTCCTGGACTTTTTAAGGGTAATTGAGCATTCCTTACTTGGTGTTTTATTTTTTCAAGTCTCCTTTAAATCCCTTTCCAGGCCATTTTGCATATACATGTATGTGTCATTATTTTGTATGTGGGGACCGTGCCATTCAGTGGTGCGCTATGAGAAGGTGGCGCAGAGCCCGGCACACTGCACACACTCGTCTGTCCCATGTTCGCAGAGCCGTTAGCAGATCAGTTACACTTCTTCCTAAAACACCTTGCTTCTTTTTAACCTTACAAAGAAGAGAGTTTGTGTTTCCAGTTAATTAGGGCTAATTAAATTATGTCCTTGGAATAGATTTTGAATTTGCATTCTTTATAAAACACTAACTTGTCTGTCCTTAGTAAGCAGTCTTTCTAATGAGCTCTGGTCAGCATACTTTATACCAAGGGCAAAGCACTGTGTTCAATTTAATTCATGCTTTTCAACCCTTTTCAACCAAATCTTTGTTTCCCTCTCTGTCATTCATTGCTGCTTTCTCAAGATGGTAGTGAGTGTGGGAAAGTGCCTCAGGCCTCCAGTCACCTATTGGAATCCTTGTATGTCACTTACCCAGTTCTGTGAACTTGGTCAAATTTTTTAGCTTCTCTGACCCTAGGGAAGTCTTCTGAAATAAAAAATCGTAATATCTATTATAAAGGGTTGATACGAGGAATAAAGAAAACCATACATTTAAAGCACTTGGGATCTCTGAGCACTCCTGTTACGTGTATTTAGATATAGCTTAGTAGGGGAGCAAACACTTTTGTAACAAAGTAACTTTAGCATTATTTAAGTAAGGTATTTTACTTGGAATAAAATAAACGATTATGAATGATATGTACGTATGTGCCGTAGTTTTTATGTTTTATGGTTATCATAGTGAAACATGGAACTGCTTCTTAATTCTTCCCCCCGTCCCCTTCCTTTTTTCTTTTGTTTAGTCTTCATAACCATAGGACTATTTTGCAATGATAAACATAAAGGCATATAATACTTAGAAGCATTGTGACTATTCAGGCGTATTGGTAATTATGATTGATAATAATACTTGAAAGCACTACTATACAGCACTGATACTTCTCTGGCTTGAAGAAAATGAAAATAAAGTGCCCAAAGAGACACAATGAGAAGATTTGCAGTATCTATACAATTTTTGTCCATGCTATCTGGGGGAAAAAGACTCACTTCAGTGAATCTACACTCATGTCAAAACCAACTTACGTTCTTTGACAAACTTGAGCCAACACATCTTTCCTTATACTTCCTTTTTTACACTAAAGTTGGTGTTACATTAAGTTCATCTCTCAAATTGATCCCTAGTTAATTGATATAAGAAAACACTGTAAAATTAGTTTTACATGTAATTAGCCTATAAGAGCTAACTAGCAAGGAACTTATAAAATTTTCCCATTCAGTTCATTAATAATGTGATATTTAGATGGCAACATCATAACATTATTTCTTCTACTTTGTAATTGATGTGTTTCTTTTTTTTTTTCCTTTCAAACCTAGGCCAACACTTGTGTCAATAGGATTTCAACATCTGGTCAAATCTGAGTGACTTAACAATTATATAGTACTTAAAAGATAACTGTGCTTCATGTTGAAGCACTGTGAGTTCAAGTTCTACCAAGAAATACACAAAGGAAAATCCGGGTGTGCTGCCCAGTTTTAAAATATGAATTGCTAAAAAAAGAGAGATGCCGAAGTTTAAAATAACAGCATACAGATTTCTTTATAGAATTTAAAGAATGGAAAACACTTGCAAAAATATCAGCAGGCAGAGGCAGGAAGAACAAACGGTAACCAAATTGGTTCCTGTGACAAACCATAACATTTACTTTAAACCATCAGCGTGCTACTCGGTAAAAGGCAGGCTACCACTCTTTTAATAGATCCCAGGCCTTGTTAAACTCACTGGTCTGCAAGAATTACCCAGGTCAAGAGCAGGTCAAAAAGTGAAAACCCATGTGAAAGTAAACTTTGAAATATCTGCTTTTGAAGAGACTCAGCCGACTGTCTCCTCTGTAGTAAATACACTTCCTTTTTGTGTATGATGTTGTTCAATGTACTGCACTTAAAATACACACAGGTAACATAAACGGCACGGTGCTATTTTATGTCTTTTCTATTAAGTGCAATTCCAATCTTTTCTATAATTTGTGAATCTGTCTTAATTTATTTACTTCTAAAACCTTAAAAAAAATCCACGCAATGAAGAAAGAGAAAAGTTGTGACTCTGATTTGAGTAGTTGTCTCTATTTTGTTTTAAAACATCTATGCTCTATTTAAAACAAGAGCTTTTATTCCCTCATAGGCAGAATCAAGGAGCTGGAGAGTGACTCACAGAGGAATTTATTTGCCTGGTAAACTGGGTATTAATCTGGCCTCCAATACACTTGCTCCAGATTTTGCTCAAGTGTAAGGTCATACTGTGAAGCTGTTTTTCATTTTGTTTTATATGTGTTAATATAATGCCTTATGAATTACCCGAGAGTTTTGTTCTGACAGCTAAAAAGCATAATCGTTTTTCCTTTCAAGGGGATTGAAAGCAAAGCAATTGACTCTATATTTGAAATGATTTATCTAAGATCCTTTCTCTCACATCTTGCCTTAATGTTTATGGAGAATATACTTTGAGTTTTTACTGGTAGCATTGTATTTATCAAGCTCTTTGCCTCTTTGCCTGTTTTTCAAAATTGACTCCATCTTAGGATATGATCTTTTAGAGTTTATTGGCAAAACTGCCTGCAGAGTTAATGGGCACCACACTATGATTTTGATAGGAAAGGAAGAGTCTCTGGAGACTTAAATCAGAATTCTACTGGTAGGAAAAAAAAAATGAGATTCTTCTGCTGTCTTCTAAAGAAAATGCATTTTCCATGTATTTGCCTATAGAGTGAAGTGTCTGTATATGATGCCTATCAATGAATGGTAGAATTGCAAAAGACAAAGTGTCAGTCTCTGTAAGAAGATATACAGAAGATCATTTTCCCTGAATAACGTGTAAGAATTACTGCTGTGCAAGGATATATAAGGTGGGTGCCAAGTTATGATGATGACAGTGGTGGTGGCAAGAGGTAATATTAATGATAGCAGTGAATATCCATGGAGTTGTTACCACTCACCTGGAATGTTCAAGTACTTTGTACGTATTAATTGATATAACCCTCATAACAACTAAATGATGTAGGTCATTTTATCCTCCCAGGTCACTAAGAGATTAGGTAACTTGCTCAAAATCAGAGCTAGAAAATGCAACAATTGGGTTCAGACCCATGAATCTGGCTCCAAAGTCTGTGCTTTTAAACATGGTACTAAGTGAGGTAAGATTTGAGAAAGTTTTAGAAGACTTCGGAGGGAAATCTTCTAAAAGGGCCTTCTTTAATAACCCTAGTTGGAAGTTCTAACTAGGGTTATTAAAGAAGGGCTGTGTGAAGGGGGGGCTTTTGCGAGTGCAGCTATGGCTGCCTCTGGTTGTTCCCTTAGAAGTGAGCACTGGGCCTGGAGCAAAGTGGGCCCATGATTATTAGATATGATCTGGATGGCTCAGCAAGCTGACATCTGCATTCCCACCGACCGGGCAATGCATTTTAAAATTGCACTTGACACTGTATTGAACTGGACACAATCTTCATTAAAGCCCCCAGAAAGCCCAAATGCACATATCTATGCACTGCTCAAACTTTCCTCTGTTGCAAAATCTTTAAAAAACCTAAATCACTCCACTCACTTTTCTGTTTGCTGAGAATAATTACACTAACAACAAGGCTTATGTTTGTTTATGCATTCTAGCTCTTCAATGCTCACTTACCCTCTTCTTCCTAGTTTATATGCTTCTTGGCCAAAGTCATAGTAATAAATTTTACTTCAAATTTTGGCTCCTTTATGCATTTTGACCACAGTGATCCAGTTAACTGCTAACAACAGAGATAAATAAAAGATAGAAAAGGGGATGAAAGCAGCAAAAGTGATTCAGATATGTTGTTCATTTAAATAACACGACATGTAGTTTTTAGCGATCAGTAGGGCTTTTGCTGATCTTCCAAATCTTTGCCCTCAAGGAACTTATAGCCTTGTGGTACATACCAAAGAAATAGGTGAAAACATTATTTGATACTTAAAGAATAATAGTTTTGGAGTAAGACACTAAATCCCAACTCTGTTTCCTGTGGTCTAATGACAAGAGGTAAATTAGTTAAACTCTTAAAGCCTCAAGTTATTCACCCTTGCCCTTCGTAGAATTTTTATGAGAATTACATTATATATATGTATGTATGTACATATACATACATGCAAAGTAGGTACTATTGTCTTCATGGGTCATATATTAGTTATAATTACATCGATATAAAATTATATAAAATTTAATATGTAAATTATATTAATTATACACAAGGTCTAGTAATTAGGTTCACAAACTCATCCTAGAAAAAGTGCTACATACCTTGCTGCTGACTATCACTATGGTCACCTTTGATGTGCTTTCCCTGGAAAGCTATGCAGTGACACCAGCACATCGTCCATTCCTCAAAGCAATTTTGGAACTCTTTTTCCGGAATGACTATCAAAGCTGTAATCATTCTGCACACTAAAACATGCAACAATAATGAACCCCACTCAGCAAGACACTGTCACACATTGAAACAAACACAGCTGTGAAATGCCGATATACTCAGGTTATGAAACTTTTTTGAGTTGTTTGTACAGTGCTGCCAATGTAAGTGCACAGCGACAAGTTTAAGAACTTAATTGTTAGTCCTCCTACAATGATAGCTCTTATGGCTATTCCAGAAAACAAGTTCCAAAATTGCTTTCAAGGGTGGACTAGGCACCGGAGGGGAGTACATCAAAGGTGACTGCAGTGATATTCAGCAATGAGGTGTGTAGCACTTTCTCTAGGATGACTCCATAACCTTAATTGTTAGACCTTGTATAAATTATATATAATCTAATATATAAATGGATTTAACAAATGTTGATGGCGTCTATAATAGTAATTGTTGATATTACCTTCCATTGTGGAAGGAATACAAAGGGATTTGTGAACTATGCTGGTTGGAGCCTTCAAGAAACTTTCAAGGGTGAAGTAAACCTTAGAGGTGAAGTGAGGAAGAAAGGAGGGGAAGCATATCAACAAGAGAAAGAGCATGGCCAAAGACAGAGAGAGGGAAAAACGTTGTCTTCTATGAAGCCAGGGAAGGAGATGCCCAACTCCGTGAGAAGTGGGAGCATTAAACTGATGGAGGCAGGCATGTAGGTGACAAACATTGTTGGTGCACTTCTGTGGTGTCAGGATATGTGAGAACAGACTTGCATTTCCTTCTGAGCATAGATGGTCAGCTAATGCCTCCTCAAGGGGAGATGGGATGAAAATGATATTTTAGGAAGATTTAATCTGGTTGACACGTGGGTAACCTGGAAGAGGAAGGGGTTCTCTGTAGGAAGGCCAACCATAAGGCTTTGTATAGTAATCTAAAGATGATTTAATGACTTTGCCATCAAATGAGTATGGAAGCAGTCAGAACATATGGTGAGGAGACCAGAACTCTGAGGGGCTCTGTAAGAGAAAATCTGGAGCACAGAGAGAAAGTCACACCACTTAGCAGACTCCAACGTTGGTTTTTTTTTTTTTTTTTTTTTTTTTTTTTTTTTTTTTTTATGCTAAGGCATTCTAACATTTAAAAACTATCATTCAAAAATATTTTAGTGACTACTCTAAAATGACATTGTCCTACTTGGAAAATATTGTGATGACACGAAAGGTTAACTGAACTGAGAATTTAGGGTTTAATATAAATAACAAGGTCTTCTAAATCTTATCAAATCTTAAAACCACATTGTTTAAATTGAGTTTTATCATAACTATCTCTCCTTTAAGTAAATTACTTTCTGATGTGGTAGGAGAAAAAAAAAATCCTTTCACATTAACCAGATGAAATAATAACAGTTTGCTTTTGAAATTGTCTATTTTATTACCTCATCATTCCTTCTTTCTGAAAAGTGAAACCAAAAAAAAAAAAAAATCTTAAGACAATATAATTGTATCTTTAATCATCTCAAAGGTAGAACTAAGATAACTGAAAGTAGGACACTGGGATCTTTTTATAGATGAGGAGGGGGGATCTGAGTATATTACTGAAGTTGATGCCCTTGAAACTTGACCAGCGAAATTTTCTCAGGGGTTAAAAAATTTTTCGTATTAGGAGTAAGAAGTACAGCATCTTACTTTTAGCAGCTGCAGCAGTCATTGATAGCAGTGACACTAGGATAAAGTTCTGTTCTACCACATTGTGTCCAATTATTTCCAAAGCAAACATGGTTGTAGAAATAATGTTTCTAAGAAATAATGTTTCTGTTTTCAATGTTACCAATGATTTTGTTGGTAAGGAGAAATAATGAAATCTAGGAGCCATTAAAATGAAATAATTTAGATATGGCTAAAAACACCAGAACAGTTTCAAACCATTTATTCTTTTTTTCCATATCAAGTTTTCCTTTTCATTATTTTACTTAGGAATACAGCTCCAAGTTCAGAGTGAAACTGAAAAATCTAATTTCTGAAATAGATGATAACTTGTAGCATTTTAGTTTTATATGCATACAAAAAACAGTTACCACAGATGAGATATTTTATTAATATTATTTTCCAAATAAGTATATTTTATGGTCATTTATTTTTGACTTACATAACATCCTGAATTTTGAATATTGGGTGGATATTAAATATCATTTTATAAACTAGAAATTTGATGAAATAAATCAGTCATGATATTTGGAACTTTAGTATATAACTTCAAAAAAAGTCAGTAAACATTTCAAGATGACACAAAATTTATGGAATGAAGTAATCGTTATTCATAAATAATATGCTATCAATTTTTACTACTTTGGTTTAACTGGAGATTCTGTCTAAAAATTATAACAATGATGATGTTCAATTAAAATCTATCTTCAGAAGTCTGTTCTTTCTGGTTTTGCATCTTACTTCCTCTGATTGGGAAAGAAAACTGTCTAGAGATGAAGTGTGAGAGCTTTTGTTACAGAATTTGCACCTTTCCTAAGGATAGAACCCTGGTGACAATCTCTTTTAATCTTTCTGTTAAATTATTCATCTTTCTGTTTGTTTGGCTTTGCTATCTGGCAGTATTTTTACAGAGACTACGGGGCACTCTTATGTTTCCAGGCTTGTATTTTTATTTCTTACCTACAGAGTACATTTGGCCCAGTTGGAGAACAGCCTGAGACATGTGGCAATAACTTGAAAAATAATTGCTTTTTCTTAATCTTTAGACAGAGATTCCTAATTTAGAAAAGCCCAGTAGTTGCTCCTCTACTGCCAGGATAACATTCCTTGTACTGAAAAAGTCACACCCGAGACTGCTTATTTACAAGGCTCTAAACATGCATTTCTTAATGGCTTTCTCCTGTCACAGTGAATCACCAGCTATACATTGTCCTTTGTTAGTTTTGGTGGAAATCAAATGAAACCCAGCAGGAGATCTCAGAGTGCATTGTCCAAGAGTGTAAAAGTGCTGGGTTGATGACAGATCATACTGTTTTTATTAAAGCTAAGAACATTGACTTTGCTTTGCTTTTTGACCCTGGTACTCTACTGTCAAGGTGATTTTATTTCTACAAATTTTCCTTCTGCTGGCCTCATCAATGATTCACCATAAAACATTAGACAAATTCCCATCATCTGTATGTGATTATAGCAGGTTCTGTTGTGCTGCTCACTGCAACTAAAAAGATATTTTTTGGTTTTGTCTGAAGAGGAATGAATTTGCTAATGTTCTTCTTTTCTACAATATCTCCTTGTTTTAATGCTAGATTATCAAATGGTATGGACTCAGTGTGAACTATTCTAACGTGCCATTTCATAACATTTGCTAAGAACCGCAGGTAGTCGTTATATGTTTTTAAAAAGGCAGAAGAAAAACTGTATTTATTAAACAATGGCATATATGGACAAGACGTTGAGTTATTTGGTCTCTCTTAGACATACAGTGTAGTGCTCAGTTCTCAGAATTATGACCTATATTTATATTTAGAACATTGTTTTTAAAGAACTTAAAATGTAACTAAAATAAAGTAGGTTACAGATACAAGATACATGTACTAAGGCTATTAACACTACTATACACTCAGCACTAGCGCCAGACGCTTTAACTCATCTTTTTTTTTGTAATATCAAATTGGTTTTTATGATGTCACTTCTATGGTGTGGTACTTTTCTATCCCTCCAAACAATTATATACAGGATGCAGAAGACTTAGTGCATACTTTTAGGGGGTATATATTCTATAAGATTACACATTAATAATAACTGAGTGTCCATTCACTGCTGCCCAGTCTTCATACATCATTTTATTTAATCTCAACCTAGCAACATAGGCGTAGTGAAGACAAAACTGTGTCTCAGGCTGAATAGTTAAGTAGCTTAGCTGATATTTCAGAACTAAATGGCAGAAGAGAGAATTGAATCCAGATTCGCCTAAATCAAAGCTAGTGCTTTCTTGCTGCCCTAGACTTTTCATTGGCAGGAAAATAAAAACTAGAAAGCCAGGCAGTCTAGCTCCAGAATCCACTATCACGCTATATGCTGCCATTCTGAGAAGCTTAGATCAAGTGATACCCTATCTGGAAAGTTCCCAGCGGTTATAGCTTGCCTAATAAATTATCTGGAAATATTTGACTATAACATCTGGATTACTCCCTGAGACCCTAACCCATCATTTCAAATTCGTTCCCTGCTATGTCCTTTCTAATGCCCTGAACCCCAACAATCTGGATTATACACTCATTCCCAGCATACATTTTGTTTATTCTTATTAGGGGGAAAATGTCTTCACTACTCTTAGTTTCCAGGAGATAAAACTTTTCCTAAATACATTATTGGTCTCTGTCTCAAACTGTTCTGTGCCTGGGAAAATGGAATGACTTTAAAGATACATTTTGGGAGAATGACCAAGCATGCTATCATATCTCTGCCATTTTTAGGTTGGGCTCTCACTGCTGAAGTTGCCACCTTGCTGGGCCAGTGCACAGGTCTGGGGTAGCTGCCACTGGCTTGATGGGTCGGCTTGACTCCAGGATTCCATTAGCAGACACATTTGGCTCTTGAACAAAACTGCATCCTTCAACTTAGTGTCTATCAATAGATCAATAAAGTCTTTATTTTGGCTTACATGTTTTTTCTTTGCTTTGTTTCTCATCTTGTTCAGAAGTTGGGTAAGGGATGCCATTTATTAAGAACTGTTTCAGAGTCTGAAATGTTGTTCAGTTTATCTACATTACTTTCTCTAATGTTCTTCTAGAATAGAATCTTTCCGTCTTGCAAACTTCCCTTGTATGTGATTCTTACCTCTTCAAATAACATTTATCTGAGCCTCTGTGTTTCACTGATTTATTCTCTTTATGAGCATAGTCCTACTAAGTGCACTGTCCTTATACCTAGGGTCACAGCAGTGCACAATTTAGACTTTATTCCTAGCTCTCCTGAATGGTTAACTTAGCAGAATAGGCATGGGTCAACTGGTAATGACAAATGATATAAGTCATGAAAGGCCGTGCATGGTGCTCTGTGGAGTGGAGCAACTGGGGGGCTTAATTTAGACCAGGACATAATCAAGGTCTCAGCCAACCTGTGTTGATTTCTGGAGCTTCTAAGCCACGTGAAGAAGTGACTTTTAGACTAGTACCTGCAAAATGAGGAGAAGTTACATGGGTAAGTGGGCTAGGTGGGTAAGCAGTAGCATATGAGGGAGATTATCTTCCAGGAAAATAAAATATAATACCATAAACAAAGAGTTCAAGGTGAGCAGAGAGCAGGACATGTCTCAGGTATGTACTGGAATTTGACCACATTCTCGGGGAGCAGGACATCACACAATCTACTAAATATTTGTAGAAACGAGTTATTTTTCATTAACGCAAGTTCCCTTAATCTTTATGAAGGAATAACTAATAATATTAATAATAAGGATTATTATTGGTAGAACATTTATTGTATGCTAGGTACCATATTAGCATTATATACACATTGGTTTATTTAATCTTTCCAATAACCTTAAGCATGACATTATTATCTCAGTTTTAAGACATAATAAAACCAATTCAGGTAGAGGAAGTAACTTGGCAGAGGTCAGAGAGCCCGTAATTGCAGGGCTCAGGAACTACTGTACTCCAAAGTCCTCTCTTTAAGTGACAATTGCTACTACTGCTATGCTCTTACGGAATATCACCTCTAATCAGTGTTTACTATGTGAAGTCATTGATCTAAGTGCTTTAGGAACATTATCTTATTTAATCCTCAAAACAGCCCTGTGAGGTTGGTAGGGCTGTTTATTATCCCTGCTTTATGGAGAAAGATATTCAGACACAGGAGAGGCTAAGGAGCTTTACTAAGTCCATGGAGCTAGTAAGTGGTGGGACAAGGATCTGAAGCTAGGCTGTCTCTCTATAGAGCTTGAGTTACTTAATCATAATAAAAAGATTATAACTATACTAAGATTTTTTTTTTTTTTGCCTATGTGCTAAGGATCTTGCAGGAAGAAATGGTGAAAAGTATGTAGACTTTAAGAATAATGATAGTTCTGTGAGCCACAAAAAGTTATTTAGAAAAGACTTAATTTTACAAGTTATATTGTTCACATATGGATTTTAGTTGAAAAAAGTTTATAAAAGTCCATTAAGGTGATAGAAAATGGATAGTGTTTAATAGTTTTGCTTAGTTGATGTGGCAGAGAGTAAAAACTTTGTGTGGAAAGGAAGCAATTTTTAAAAGGTAGGTATGGGATGGTAGGCAGTAAAGAGGCATTTTTAAGATTCATGTTCAGGAAATACCATTTGATTTACAGAACATTAGCTACATTTCCATTTTCTGAAAACAGGAGCTTCAAAATAAAAAAGTTGGCTTAGGATGATTAGAATACTTGCAAAATCCTATCTATACCTTTCAGTAGCCCACGTTTCATTTATATACAGGCTCTCTGACCTCTGCCAAGTTACTTACTCTACCTGAATTGGTTTTATTATGTCTTAAAATTGAGATAATAGTGCCATGTTTAAGGTTATTGGAAAGATTAAATAAACCAGTGTGTATATAATGCTAATATGATATGTGGAATTTTGCTTTAGGGAAATGGATAAAGTAGGACATGAACTAGATACCTGGCACTCAGAGATTTGCTTTTTTGGAATTTGGAGATGTTCCAGGTCACAGAATATTGTCGATTACTTCATGAATTCATTCACTGTGACAGAGATTTTGAAATTGCTCCTAGATGTACGCAGGGTACAAAAGCATCTCAAAGGGTGGTACGGGGGGAAGGCACTGACCCTGGGAACAGTGGAAATTCACCCCAGCCCATGGCCACTGCTGACCACGACTCGACACTCTTGTTTTCACCTCGTCTCCCCCTTCTCACATTTCTAGCATCCTCAAAACTCCCTTGGAACTACCCAGAAGACCTTAGTCAGACTTAAACTCTAGTTAACTCCGGTCTGAGCAACGCTCCCTTTGTCTTTTCCGTCAAAAATCCCCTATCCTGACCCCATCTCTTGTCTTCTCTTCACTACCTGTTTAACATGTATCTAAGAAATCGCACTAATACCTCAATGTTATACCAAGAGGAAAAGGCTAACATGTGAACTTGTCTTCTGGTACCAGAAGTATAATTTAACTCTATTATTTATTCTTTAAAGTATGAGGCCAGAGATTAAGGGGCAGGGAGATCAAGAAACAATGTTTTCTGAATCGGGCCCTGCCACTTTCTGGCTGTTTCGTCTTTGATAACTTACTGTGCTTTTCTGAGATTCATGTTGATCAGCTTTAAAATGGAGAAAAGAATACTTACTCCAGCTAATTCGTATGACTAGAGTGAATAAGCTCATCTACAGGATTGTTACTTTATGAGGACCAGTTGATCTCGAGCATATAGAAGTAATGGATCAAGTTTTCACTATGTAGTAGGTGCTCAGTAAAGGGTTTATACCTGAAAGTGTAAGTGAGTTACGTGTGATTCAATTTAGTAACAGAAAGGGAATTTCAACTTAGGTTGAAAGGGACGTTGGTGGGAGAAGTTTTTGTTTGTTTGTAAATCAGATGGAGTTTTACAAGCCATAAATTACATGAGTTGGATAAGTCATAACCTGACAGGAGAGGGAGAGTGAAGGAGGAGAAAGGAGGGGAGGAGATTTAGGTTTTTCAGGGAAGATGAGTTCAAGTTTAAGTTGGCATGCTTGTGAGACCTCACACACAAATGTCCAGCAGGCTATATGGGGATAGAGTTCAAGAGGTACAGCTGGGAATTAGCCTGTTATTGGGAAGAACATGCAGAGTTGGAAGAAAGATGTCAAAGTATGGAAATCTGAGGGATATCAATACTTATTAAGTTAGCAAAGGAGGGTGATTGTGGGGTCATAGAATCCAAGGGAAGAGGAAATGTTCAGAATGAGGAATTTGTTCAGTATCAAATGCTACAGAGAAAGACCCACAAAGCCCTGGTCCACTGTGTTTCAGGATAAGAGGTCCTTGGTGATCTTGGAGGCTGAAAGTAGGAAAAGAAGCAGAATGTTGAAGGTGGGATGAGGGATGAAGAAAGAAAACAGTGATTGTCAGAAATGCTTCGAGGAGTTTGACTGAAGAAAAGGAGAAAGATAAGGCAGTAGTTATCAAAATCATAAGGTTGAGGAACCAAGACATCTGTGGCTCTTTCAGTCGAGCAGGGACGATTCTATCAGAGATGGAAGGGTCGGAGATTAACGGCAGAGGAAAACTGATGTAGCAGTTTCGTATGGTGGTGAAGAGTATAGATCTGGAATCAGACTATCCAGCTCTACAATTCTTTTTATTATCATGATTTGGGGCAACTTACTTAATGTTTTTGTGCTATAGTTACTTTATTTAATAATAGTGCACCTTCATAGTTTTTATATAAGGAGTAATGAGTTAATGTTAGATAGACACTGCTTGGCACTTAGTGAGTGCTATGTAAGTGGAGGAATTCTACAGAAATTAAATTTAAAAATCCCATAGCACACAAATATTTATTTATTGTCTAGTATGCCAAAAATGCTATGGCCTGCTAGTACCCTTACATTGCAATTCAAATAAACTGTTTTAGAAAAGCAACTGTGGTAATGATGGGAATGGTAGTATTGAATTTGTCCAATTTTACTTGTCATAGGAGATGCTCCACTGAGGAACTCTTGCTACTCCAAGTCTAGGATCTTGAAGTTGTTTTTTTTTTAGTTTTGGAAACTACAAGTACCTTATTTTACCATAGAGGCACATGTAATTTCGCTCAGATGGATGAAAATTTTTTCTGGAAATTAGTTATAATGATAAATATTTCATAATAATTATAATATTATTATAATTGAAAATATTTTTGAGAGAAACAATCTAATTTTCTCTTGTTCTTTAACTTCCATGTAAGAATTAAGAAACTCAGGAAATAATATGCTATAATAACGTATCTAAAATCAGAACAGAAATATATCTCCCACCCAGCGATACAATATTTTTTCTGCTTTTCTGCTTTCTTCAAAAATCTTGTGTTGAGTGCTTGTGTCATATCAGGCTCGTTTTTATGACAAATTGATGAGAACTACTTGGACTCTCACTAGTGCTATGTTCTAGTTATCTAGTGCTATTTAACAAATTACCACCAATTTAGAATCATAAAGCAGAAATTTCTGATCTCAACATTAGAAGTCTGAGGACATTTACCTGTGGTCTCAAGAGAGGCTGTCTCTGAGCTAAATCAAGGTATGGTCAGGGCTGGCTTCTCAGCTAAGGCTTGGGATCTTCTCCCAAACTCACTGGTTGTTGGCAGAATTCAGTTCCTTGAGGTTGTCTGAATGAAGACCTCATTTTTTTTTTTTTTTTTTTTTTGGTTGCTGCTCTCAGCAGCTTGAGACTGCTCAGCTCACTTTCTTGCCCTGTGTCCTTTTCCAGGAAGCATGGTTGTTTGGTTCCTTGAAACCAGAGTGGGTCCTCTAGCAGCTGGCACATTTCATTATACAATTGCTAAAAAAACAAAAAACCAACTCTTGATGTTTCCACTAATCTCATCAGAAAAATGTTTCCTTATTAGGAAGCTGCCAAACTCACCCTGGAGAATATAAGTTTTTGAAATTTATAATTTTCAGTTGAAAACTTGAGTTTTGTCAATGGCAACATGGGCTAACCCATGTTCTTTTTTAAATAGTGGAGCCAATTTAGTCATTATTTTTTAATCCCAAGATAACGACTGCCAAAACTTTAGTCTATATAACCATAATTTTTCAACTATTCTTTAGATTTAAAAAATGGTGTTTCATGAAAAATGTGGCTAGTTGAGTTTGCAGACTGAGTATTCCTATTGGCTTTTCTTTGAGATAGCTCCTTATCATCTTGTGTTTGGCCTAAAGACCCTTTATGAGAGTCATCAAGTTCAATAACATCTCAGAATAATACTAAGATGTTATTTGTCTTTCTTCATGAATTAACAGTTGCAAAAGCAATAGTAGGCTAGATTGGGCACCTTAGCATGAGTCCAGGTAGGGTTATCAAACTGCTGGAGGCCACAGCCTACTGCTTCTGGCTGTGGACCACTCTTCCCCAGCAGGCAGAGGAAAGAAAGCACCGGTTTCACTTAATGGAACAGGCCCTCCGTGAAACGTGGTCCTTGAATGCACATCTTTTATTATTTTAAGTGAGGAAATGGGAACCACAGAGAAAGCTTTCACATTTTAAATATTTATAACTGGCCTCCTTTTCCTTTGTATGCCTTTATTGTGCTTTAATGTTGAGAAAACTGAAATCATTAAAATACCTGATAAATATTATATTCTAGTTTTATTAGGTACTTTAATTTTCAGCCACTTAAGAGTTTCTTTGGCTTTGTTGTATTAAGGATAATCTGACATTTCCCTTCAGATTACTCTTGAGTTCTCCCAATATCACCATCTCAGGAAGCTTTCTTTATCTTATTTTACAATTTAATATGTAATTCACAGAGCCATAAATTTGGAATTACATTTAGGCATAATAAAGAACAAAATCTCTTTGACCTCTGTGACTCTTAAAGGTGACCTGAAATTCTAAACAGAAGATAAAAAGCCTAGGAAAAAAACCTCTTTAATACTTTATTTAAGTGGCAAAAGTTAAGAGAAAATTTTAAAGTTACAGCATAGTTTATTTCCATTATATTGTCTATTTGAAGCTCAAGAGATTTCTTTATTATTTGTTTACAATTTTTTATTGAAAATATTCAATATTTTGGTTATAGAATAGATTTTAAAACTTTTGACAATATAACCTGAATTGGGGAACAATGTATGAATAGCAAGACAACTGAATTTGGAATCAAAAGACTTGGTTAATATTTGAACTATGCCACTTAGAAACTTAAAAGTCTTTATGCAGGCTATTTTTTTCTTTTTTAAGGTTTTTTTTTTTTTTTTTTAATTTAATGTGTGTGTTTCGTTCATGTAACAATATTCCTCTAGGATAAGTCTTTCTGAGTTATGAATCATACATAGCCATTTAGAAAAGAAACCCTTTCTTACTTTTACATTTCCTAAAAAACTGAAGCCTGTATGAATATGTATAATTTTGATATATAATATTTTATATATTTCTTTTTTTTTTTTTTTTGAGACAAGAGTCTCGCTTTGTTGCCCACTGGTAGAGTACCATGGTGTCACAGCTCACAGCAACCTCAGACTCTTGGGCTCAAGTGATCCTCTTGCCTTGGCTTCCCAAGTAGCTGGGACTATAAGTGCCCGCAACAACACCTGGCTATTTTTAGAGATGGGGTCCCGCTCTAGGTCAGGCTGGTCTTGAACCTGTGAGCACAGATGATCCTCCCGTCTCAGCCTCCCAGAGTGATGGGATTATGTGCGTGAGTCACCACATCCAGCCTCAATATTTTATATTTCTTGATAAAACTAGTAATAAATGAACATTTTGGAGGTTGTGTTTTTCATTAAATATTGTAGTTTTCTTTTACATGTTATTAATTTGTTTGCTAATTAATTAATTAATTTTTCTTTTACATGTTATAAATTTGAATTTTCATCAAATTAGGAAAATAATTTATAAAAAATTAAATAATACTGAAAAGGATGACAAACTATATATTTGTAATTAGATAGACAGTCTTTAATCTTACTCTGATACACTTTTGGGAGAGTATTATTTTAATTTATTAAATAAAAACACATTTCTGTGAGGGAGGAATAATTTCTTAAAGTTACATTTAGCTAATATATGAAGCAAAACTACACATAAACTTGCAAGTTAACAAATATAAATTTTATAGAGTTTTTCTAGTAGTTTTATTTAAAATACAAAAATAAATCTCATGTGAGTTCATAATTGTTTAACAAGCATTTTGTATCTCTAAGTTTCAAATCTTCCATCTTACACTTTGCTAAGGCAAAGTAGAATAATAGTGCTTTTAAAACAAACAAATGATATTAATTTTGCATTGGGCAAAAAAATGAATTTGGTATTGTTTAGTGATAACAGCCTTGCAACTGTAATGGATTTGCCTCATTAATAAAAGGCAGAGAGGGATCTAGAGGGCTGCCTTCTGCATTTATTTTCTCAGAGCACAAGGCATGCAAGTTAAACATTTCAAATGCATATTTTGTTCTGAAAGCCTTAGACCTATTAGGACAGGCAGAGAGTAGCACCACACAGGTTGCCCTCAAAATAAGTCATGAGTTTTAGGGCTAAGCCAAGCTGGCATGCAAAAGGGATTGCTGTTGATCTTTTATACTAATTTTGGATTAATTGTGAGCTACAGCACTGCGTAAACATGCTATCCTAGTGCTCCAGCTTCTCCACAGCTAAACATTAATCCTTCTTAATGCTCTAAGTCAACTTTTAGTCCTTAGCAGAATTTACCTTAATCTCTGGGTAGTAAGTTAACTGATTTACAAAACATAATCCATGAGCCCAGAATCTTAAGGACGTGTGAATAGCAGCAACCTACCTTTACAGAATCGACTGGACTTGATTCTTTAAGTGCAGCACAGGCTGGGGAAGGAGATGCTGTTTTGTTGTGCTTTAATATAATGCTAGAACAACAACAGAGCTTAAGTGTGTTAGAGTGTGTGTGGTTATGATTTGACATTTTCCACTTATTTTTAGTAGGAGCCCATGACTTTTCTGCTTTGCATTTTTTCTCTTTAGGTCTTTGCAACCTATGTAGACATTGGAATTAGTGACAGATCTTTCTTCATGCTTAGATACCATTTTATTTCATTTCCTAAATTATTTAAACATGTGTGTTACAATCATGGAAAGCTACCCTGTATACTATGTCTGGCTTTAGTCTTTCACCCTGGAGTACAACCGGCAGCTTTAGTGATGACAACCTCAGGTGATTCCGTAATGTAATTTAATTTTGAAAATCATTCACGTAGCTTGGTTTTTAAATGTGCAACTCACTTGGTTGCCAAGGTCTTCAAAGGTTTGTTCTTTTTAATTTTTTCTTTCTTTCTTTTTTTCTTTCTTTCTTTCTTTTTCTTTTTTTTTTTTTTTTTTGCAGTTTTTGGCCAGGGCTGGGTTTGAACCCACCACCACAGGTATATGGGGCTGGCGCCCTACTCCTTGAGCCACAGGCGCTGCCTCTGGTTTGTTCTTTTTCAATTTCAAGCCAGCCGGGAGGCATTTTTGTATTTAGTGGTCTGTTCCATCCCGTTCCACTCATGGTTCTCTGGTTTCTTGTATCCTTCCCTCTTCTATTAAGATTTTGTAAGATTTTTCTTAAATTAGTAAACTTACATTTGTCAAGCCTCCCTAAGTTGATAGGTGACATCTTGCATGTAATTTGTAAATATAGTTCTTCTTCACCAAGTTCTGACTCCATGGCTCTGGAGTTTTTGTAGAAAATTATACATGCTCATATTGCTTTTCTGGGCTTACACAGATTTGTGTGGAATTTGGTTGCATAGTTGTCAATGTAACTGTCAGGACCCCATTTGTTTATCTACATACATACGCTGGAAAAAGACGCAAGGGAAGGTAAGAAGCAGCCCTATTGCTCTTATTGGAAAGAACCTGCATAGATTACTTTGCATTAGGGGATTTGCTCTTCTTTGTTACCGAGACCTATGAGCATGTGTGTTTCTTTTGGGTCATGTGTGTTTGTGAGGGTGCTGGTGCATGAGTGCATGGGCTTCATTCAGCGTCACCCTCAGTGTGTGCCTCATCCAGCTGAGAAAATGTTAAAGAAAACTAGTGATGCACACAGTCCTATCCAGGACGCTCATGGAAGATCCTGTGCTAGGCACGGTGTTGCTATAGTTGAATTTAGTATTTGAAAAATGTACTCACAAGGACTATTTTGTCCCGTAATTTGCCTAGTAGGGGGAGGAGGAGTGCTGCTACAGAAAGAACAGATTCTGGGAGGACAGGGTGGGAGTTGCCTACGAGGGAAGTTAGTGAAGAGTTGGACCATGGAGTTCTGAAGTGGCTCTATCACACGAGGGTGAGTGTGCAAGGATAGGAATTGGGACATGTCTAATGAGACTCCCTCTTGAAAGATTTTAAACTTTTGGTTCTTTTCCTTTGGATAATAGAGTTAGGTTCATAAAATGTGCCATTTAAACCTCTCATGTCTATTCCCCTGGGATTCTGTTCACTTAGCCTCAACACTTGATAAATTATGATGCATTGTCAGCCTTGAGAGAAGGTGAAGGTGACATGGATGAAGACATAGGGGGATAGAGGGAGTTTGCTTTCTCACTCTGAGCCTGTTTGAGCCTTCAGTGCCCTGTCAAGGCAGGCCACTGGCCAGCCATTCCAGGAGGCTATGAATGGGGGTGGATGCAGCTCAAAGAAAGCAAGGTAGAGAAGTAATATGGAAAGTAGCTGCTGGCAGGCGGACTCAGGAGATGCATACACCAAACCATTGTTTCCTGAGCACATATTCTACTCAGCCCTTTTTTAGATACTTGGGATAATTTGACAGGGAGCACAATAGACAAAGAATCTTGGTCTCATGGGGCCTGTTTTCTGCTGGAGAGTGGAGGAGGGGCAGACAATAAGCAATAGACATGACAAACAAATGAATCCTCCGATTTGCTGGAGGATGAGAAGTGCTCTGGGGCAAAGAAAGAATGGAGCAGAATGAGAGAAATGGGGGGTGTCTGGTACCAGTGAGGATGAAGTTTCAAATGAGATGTCAGAGTAAATCTAGTAGAAGCATGTAATTTGACTTTGGGAAGGACCTGAAGGCTGTAAGGGAGTGACTGATGTGGACGTCTGGAGGATGACGGTTCTAGACAGAAGTAAAGTGTCCAAAAGGGCTTGTGTGCCCATGTTCCCCTGTGAGACAGGGAGGAAGTGGATGAGGTAAGAGCAGAGTGGATGAACAGAGTGGGACGGGAGAAGGTCAGAGGTGACCTGGGAGCATGTCCTGCAGAGCCTCTGGGCCTGCACAAGTACTTGGACTTCTATCTGGTCCAAACCAGGAGCCCTTCTGGAGAAGGGACATGGTCTGACTTTTGTTTTTGGAAAGAACTATGGTTTCTTTGTGGAGAATGGACTGTAAAGTGGTAAAAGTTGAAGAGGGAGAACTATGGAAACTGATGTATGTTCCAGGTACAAACAGGATATTGACATGATGATGTTTAGATGTGCCAAACTCTCTCTCTCTTTTTTTTTTTTGAGATAGAGCAGGGGTTCTCAAACTATGGCCCATGGGTCACATACGGCCCACTAAGGACATTTATCCAGCCTGCTGGGTGTTTTTGCCACAGCTGCCTGTCCTGCTTAGTAGCCAACTTGTCCTGCCCAGGCCGCAGTGCAAAAGTGTGGAATGTGCGCCAACTCTCCAACTCCATTCCTTCTTTCTGTCTCTGCCCGCCGAGTGTTATTGCCGTCCTGCTTAGCAACCCACTGTCTGGGCCACAGTGTGCATGTGTGGTATGTGCCCCACACTGCAATTCCCCTCCTACTCTCCGACTCCGCTCCTTCTCTCTGTCTCTCGACTCCTCATCTCAGTCTCTGGTGTAATCAGAGGAGTCAATAGGTTGCCTGTGCAGAGCCTGCTGCTGCCTAAGGACCAAGCTAAGAACAAGTTAGGATTTTTTTTTTTTTTTTTAAAGTTAGGAGGTCTTTTTCTTTTCCTTTTTTTTTTTTTTATTTTGCAGTTAGTAGGACCTTTTTTTTTGCAGTTAAGAGGGGCTTTTTTTTCTGAAGTTAGGAGATCTTTTTTTTTTGGCAGATAGGGGGCACCTTTTTTTGAAGTTGGAAGAGCCTTTTTTTTGAAGTTAGGAGAGCCTTTTTTTTTTTTTTAAGTTGGTTAGTTGGTTGGGGGTGGTTTCCAGGGGGGTTGCATCACAGTGATAACACAAATAGTCAACGCTCAGTGCTAATGCAAATTGTCAGTGCTCAGAGGTAATGCAAATGGTCAGAGCTCAGAAGTAATGCAAATAGTCAGTGCTCAGTGGTTATGATAATTGTAAGTGGTCAGTGTTAATGAAAATCGTTAGCGCTCAGTATTAATGCAAATTGCCAGCAGTCAGTGTTATCGCAAATGGTCTGTGGTCAGTGTTAATAATGCAAATGGTCAGTGCTCAGTGTTATCCATGGGGGCCCCAAACTGGTAATCTGCCTAGGGGCCCATGAGAACTTAATCTGGCTCGGCAGACAGCCGAGGAGTAGGAAATCCAATTTAATTGCCAGTAAGTGCATTTATATTCTGATTGCTATTCAGTTGTGTATGATGTTGTATGTTGTGTGCTGTGTAAGCTCCGGTTCACACTGTTGCAATCTCTGAGCAGTGTGAGTTCAGCCATATGCTTGTATGGCTGAACTCGCATTAGATTTGGAAGAAAAAAGGCATACATGCCTTCTTTTTTCCTTCAGTGGAATCTGATCGCATGGATCTTCTCACCCATGCGATCAGATTCCTGTGTGAGTTCACAGATTGCAGTGCAGTTTGCCCAGGGTAGTGTGAACTGGAAAGGTGGTGGAGGAACCGGCTCTGTAATCATGCCTGTTCCCACACTGTACCAGTGTGAGCCTGAGGTAAAAGCAGAGTTCCACCATATGGGCACTGGCGAGGCTGAAATGGTGTGGACTGACAAGGCTGCATTGATGGACACTGATCAGACTGCATTGATGGGCAATGCAGTCTATATGTCTCTGTGTGGGCAAAGTTATTGCTGGTATATTGTTTTTGGAGTGCTGTATATATATATATTGGTATTTTACTAATAGCAAGTTGGAATCCCTAGGAAACAATGATATCAAGGAAGAGAAAAATTGACTCGGACTGTAGGATATTCAAAGAACAATGGACTTATGATTAGTTTTTCATTCAGTACAAGGAAAGAGCTGTGTGTTTGATATGCCAGAATATAGCATCGGTGTTCAAAGAATACAATTTGCGTCGACATTATCAAACTCAACATACAGATAAATATGATAGTTTGGTTGGAGAAGTGAGAAAAGATAAAATATTAAAACTTAAATATACATTGACAACTCAGCAAAATACTTTTGTGAAGCAGAAACAGCTAAATACTTCATCACTGTGAGCAAGTTTTCAAGTTGCCAAGATAATA
>CAUYPK010013673.1:0-11291 GCA_963574355.1 Loris lydekkerianus | reverse complement strand
TCTAATTCCTAATTCCAACTTTTGAATTGCTGCTCAAAGTTCTAATTCCAAATTTTCCTCCACTTTATTAATCTTGTTTGCAATCCCAATTCTGAATTTGATTTCTGACATCTGAGCCAGTTGTTTGTGAATGGGATCTTCAATTTCATCTGCCATATCTTTCCTTGGGGGGGGGGGGTTATCTATTCTGGTTATTCATGTTACCAGAGTTTTTCTGCTGATTCCGCCCCATGATTGCTTTACTCCCTTTGATTTTTTTCCCCTGGAGCTTTGTCAAGGACTCTTACAGTGCTGTGGCCTGAGAAACTGGGGCCCTGTTTGGTGTGTTGGGGCTAAGGGGGTTCTGTCTTGTTTTCAGCTGGTTTTTGTTCGACCCCAGTGAAACAATTACTCTGGGTTGGAGTCTCAGCTGTGGAGAAATATCAGCAATTAAGTCACCCTACACACCACAGGGAACAATTGGAAAAGTAAAAATCAAACCTTCCTACAACCACACACCCAGGGCTTCACCTGAATAGTCCTCAGGTGATTGGCTCAGTTCAAAAGGTACAAATCTATTGTCTCAGTCAGAACCTGTCTTGTGTGGGACATTTTAAGAGGTCTCTGGGAACTGGATCACAGGGGTCTGGTGACTACTCTAATATGGCTTGCTCCAGTGCTGCGTTGAGTCAGGAGGAGCCATTCAGCCAATAGATCAGTCTAGGAAGGTTGATGCCTCCTTCCCCTTCTTGCACCACTGTCATACCAATCACTGATAGCCCTACAGTTGGCTGACCCAGTTGCCTGTAGTGAACATATACTCCAGGGTTTTGCACCTGCCTGAATCACAAGGAAATCTGCCAGGCCACTGCACTCTGCCTCTATCTAGCTGGAGGAGGTGAGGCCTGACAACCTTGGGCGCTTGATGAAGGTTGGGGGATGTTCACTTAGGTCCAGCCCCACCCCTGATTGACGTTACTGACAGAACAGAACAGAACAACTTTGCAGGATTTTGTTTCTGTTCCTGCTAAGTTCCCCTGCAGAAGAGAAGCTGTTTTGAGTTCTAAAACCCTGTCTTTGCTCCTTTAGGTTTGTATTCGGTTACCTGTCAGTTCTATCCTGCTGCCTTCCTTTGTCTATAGGTTGACAATCCCCTGAGGGCCAGGTGCGTCTTAGGCTTAATAAAGCAGTCCTCTGGGTCAGCCCCACCCAGGGAACTTCCCCAGTCTGTGAGTCGGTACTGCCTCAGGCAATTCCTTTACTGACAGTTGCTGGCCTCCTCTGGTTGCCCAGGGAGACAGGGGGTGTGTCTTCAGAATATCCAGGAGTGAGCCATATTGCTGCTAAAAGATGGCTACTTTTCTGTGCCACAGGGAACCACTGCTCTGGTGTGGTTCCCTCTCATCCAAACATCTTTTCCTTGCTCCCGTGCCCCAGAGTCAGCACTGACCAGCTGCAACCTAGGGAAATCACCCAAGAGTCTGGACTCCTGGGGGACAGGCCTCCAAACCTTAGAGTGAGAGTGGAGGGGAGTGTTGGGAGCTCAGGATTGCATGTAGAGAATATATACAGTTTTATACAGTTTTATGCCTGGCCGTATTGCTGCTAAAAGATGGCTGCTGGACTGTGCCTCAGGGAACTGGTGCTCTTGTGTGGTTTCCTCTTAGCCGACCGTCTTCTCCTCACTCCCATGCCCCAGAGTCAGCACTGACCTTCTACAGCTTAGGCATTGTCCATTCCCCTCAAGAAATCACCCAAGAGTCTGGACTCCTGGGAGACAAGTCTCCAGACCTTATAGTGAGAGTGGAGGGGAGTTCTGGGAGTTCAGAATTGGAGGTAGAGAATATATACAGTTTTATGCCTGGCAGGAGAATGCCATGGCACCCTAGTAGGGGAGGTAGGTCCAGTTTTTAGAGGGTCTCTCCCGTGGAGTATAGTGGGAGGACCTTTGAACTCTTCCCATTTGTTTGTGGGGCACTCTGAGCCGTTCTCATGGGGTAGGGGACTCCCGTCCATTTGGTGATGGATTTTGTACCTTTTGTTTGTATCCTTGTTGTCGCAGCTCACCTCAGCAGGGTTGATGTGTATTCTTCAACCTTCTCTCTTGGTGCAGCTCAAATCCATCAAGTTACTTGCTAAATTTTTGTTCTTTAACTTTCCTTCTGGACGGGAGCCTCTGTGGAAAGCTGGTTTTAGTCAGCCATCTTGTCTCCCGCACCTTCAATATTTTATTTTTTGTCATTTAGTTTATCATATTTCTATTTTATCTTGTGATTTTATTGTTGATATTATTTTAAAATGTGTTATTTCTAGATATTTATAGTTTCCCTAAAGATCTCCTATTAATAGTTTTTAATTTTAATCCATTGTGATAAGAAAACACATGCTTTATGATTTTGATTCTTTGGAATTACTAAGACTTGATTTTTCTTGATTAATGTACCATGCACATATAAAAAGAATTAATATTCTGCAGTCAGTGGATGTAGCATTCAATAAATATCAATTAACTCAAGAATCTGTTCATTTCTTTTATGCTTTTACAGAAGTTTTGTCTGGTTTCCCTATCAATCAATGGCTATGAGAAAGCTATTAAAATGTTCTGTCATATTATGGAATTGTATCTTTTTTCCTTTTAGTTATCTGTCTTTGCTTCATGTCTTTATAGCCCTTATTAATTGGTAGCAATAACTTGACAATTGATGCATCTTCCTCATTAACTTTTATCCCTATGGAGTCTCTATTTACCCTCAGTAACACGCTGACTTAATGTTCATTTTACGTGCTATTAATACAACAATATCAGGTTTCTCATGCCTCCTGTTTGAATGTTTGCTTTTCTTTTTTTTTTTCTTTTTGTTAAGTCATATATACATAGATCATGAATACATTTATGCCTTTGTGAGATTCAATGTGTTGATTATTTGCACAAATTAGAGCTTACATCCTACTAATTAACATAGGTTTCACCTCATTTACTTAATCACAGTGTTAAGACATTTGTGTTCAATACTTGATAGATTTGACCTGTACCCTTGCAATATGCTCCATAGGTGTGGTCCCACCATTAACCCTCCATGAAACCACCCCTTCCTTTCCCATTCTACTCCCCTGTCCTCCTTCATCCTGGGCTATAGTTATGATTCATCTCTCATATGAAAGTGTGAGTGATTATAAATTGGTTTTATAGTAGTACTGAGTACATAGGATTTTTTTTTTTTTTTACATTCCTGAGATACTTTACTAAGAAGAACTATGTTCCAGCTCCATCCACGTAAACACAAAAGAGGTAAAGTCTCCATCTTTCTTTAATGCAGCATAGTCAGAATGTTTGCTTTTCTTCTGTTACAGGTTGAATTGTACTTACCCCCAACAATCCATATGAAATCCTAACCTGAAATACATTAAAAATGTACCCATATTTACAAATATCATTGTAGATGCCATTAGGATGAGGCCACCCTGGAGTAGTGTGGACCCTAATCCAATATGACTGTTGTTATAAAGGGAGAAATTTTAGACATGGAACATATATAAGGAGAATGCTGCGTACATTAAGATGAACATCTACGAGCCAGTGGAAAAACCCATGACCAGGCTTTGCCTCAGACTTCAAAAGGAGCCAACACTGATTTTCAACTCTATCTTCCAGAACTGAGACACAATAAATTTCTGTTATTACACCCCAGTTTGTGGCATTTTGTTACAAGCAAAGTATTACACTCTTTAATATCCTTCAAAGTATCCATGCCCTTATATATTGAAAGTATTTTTAATCCATTCTCTCAATCTCTTGCTTTGCATTGTTGGTTTAAACAATTTTATTTAATTATTGATAGAGTTGGATAATGCCTAATGTAATTTTTAATGTGTGTCAATTCTGCTTTTTCTTTCCCTCTTTCCTCATTCCTATCTTAATAGTTTTTTTTTTTTTTTTTTTTGGTTAGGACAGAATATCATCTTGTCGCCACAGACTAGAGTGTCAGTGCTTCACAGGTCACAGCAACTTCAAACTCCAGAACTCAAGCAATCCTCTTGCCTCCGCCTCCTAAGTAGCTAGGTATATGAGTGTGCACCATGATGCCTAGATAATTTTTTCTATTTAGTATAACATTATTTTTCTGTATTTTTAATATTCCATTTTAATTTATCTTTCAGTTTTTGTGTAATATCTCTTGGTAATTTTAGTCATTCTTTTATGCATTTTAATATGCATTCCTAATCATCCACAGTGCACTTAGAGTTAATTTACCATCATTTCACATAAAATGTAGAAATTTTTCAACATACAGGTCCTTGCAATATGCTCCATAGGTGTGGTCCCACCATTGACCCTCCCTCTATCAAACTACCCCCTTCCCTTCCCATCCACCTCCTATTCCCTCCTTCATCCTGGGCTATCATTGTGATTCTACCCACTACTGACATTTATGTTACAACCATCAAACTTATCATATCTACATTCACTGACAACCATATCAGAAAAATGTTACCATTTTGGTTAAATAGTCATACATTTTTCACATATAAGAAGGAAATACAGTCTTGTGTATTATTAATCCAGCTACTTACTATTTCTGTTATTCTTCCTTAACTGAAGGAGATTCAAGTCTCCTTGTGTCAGTACCTTCAACTTGAAAAATTTTTCTTTGGAACTTTTTCTTATAGAACAGGTTTTCTATCAATAATTTATTTTGATTTTCCTTC
This sequence comes from Loris lydekkerianus, assembly GCA_963574355.1. Taxonomy (NCBI): domain Eukaryota; kingdom Metazoa; phylum Chordata; class Mammalia; order Primates; family Lorisidae; genus Loris; species Loris lydekkerianus. The sequence goes on along the minus strand of CAUYPK010013673.1, from coordinate 6,605 downwards.
ATCTGAAAATGTCTTGAAACTGACTTTATGCCTAAGGAATATCCTCTTGTTTAAAAATTCAAATTGACAGCAATTTTCTTTCAGCATTTTAAAGACATGTTCCACTCTCCTCTGGTCTCTGTAAAAGCTCCCTTGTGTGGAAGAGGTTTTTGTGTGTGTGTGTGTGTGTGTGTGTGTGTGTGTTTTGTTTTGTTTTTGTTTTTTTTCTGTAAGTGCTGTCAATATATTTTTCTTTACCTTTGTTTTTCAGTAGCTTTAGAATAATGTATTGAGGAATTTTCTTTACATCTATCCTGGTTGGGGGTTTCTGAGATTCTTCAGCTGTAATTTTTTAAATTAAATTTGGAAAATTTTTGGCTCTTGTGCCTTTACATATTTCCCCCCCACCCAATATGTTTAGTCTCTATTTCAGTGGTTTCAACTGGTGTGCCATGAGAGGATCTTAGATGTTCTGCAGACATTTTTAAAAATCATTAATTAAATTATTTTTAAGAAAAAATTCGAAGCACCATGAGTATATTCTTTTTCTACTCTTTTTTTTTTAAATCAATATAATTTAAGTATACTACAAAAGCTTAACTATAGGTTCAAGTGTGCCATGAGATAAAAAAGATTGAAAAACTTGCTTTATTTTGATGACTCTTATTTTGTCTTAAAACATTAATATTTTCCCACAGATTATGTTTGTTTATGAAATTATTTCAAAATATAGTAGAAATTCTGTAGGTTGACCACCCAAGGGATTTTAACAAACTGGTCAACATACAGAGGTGGTTAACATAGGGAACTAGGCCTACGGCCTTGATACGTACATGTAGTATATGTCTGGTCTATAAAAATTGGTCAAATTACAGAATGGTTGATGTAGGGAGGTGGTTAACTGTATTGAGGGGACAGAAATGTTGTTGTTACATGGTAGGTTCTACTGTATTGAGGGGACAGAAATGTTGTTGTTACATGTAAATGTTGTATGTTACATCACATAGTGCTTGATTCAGGTAATTTGGTTTGTCTTTCACAAGGATAGTGTTCATCATACACCTGATAGGTGAGTTTTTATCCCTCACACCCCTCCATGCTTCCTACTTCATGGTTTCCAATGTCTTTTGCATTACGTTGTGCATGTGTACCCATGGTTTAGCTCCCACTTACTAGTGAGAACATTAGTTATTTTTTTTCTATTCCTGAGATACTTCACTTAGGATAATGGTCTCCAGTTCCATATAAGATTCTGCAAAACATAATTTTTAATTCCTTTATAAGGTAGAGTATGTACTCCATGGTATGTGTACATATCACATTTTTTTTATCCATTCAGGAATTGATGGACACTTAAATTGATTCTATGTCTTTGCAATTGAGAATTGTGCTGCCATAAGCACTGGAGTGCATGTGTCTTTTCAATAAAATTACCTCTTTTCCTTTCAGTAGATACGCAGTAGTAGAATCGCTGGATCCAAGGGTAGGTTAACGTTTATTTCCTAAGGAATCTCAGTATTGTTTTCTTTTCTTTTCTTTTCTTTTTTTTTTTTTTTTTTTTTTTGAGACAGAGTCTCACTATGTCATCCTCAGTAGAGTGCCATGGTGTTACAGCTCATAGCAACCTCAAACTCTTGGGATTAAGCAGTTCTCTTGCCTCAGCCTCCTGAATAGCTGGGACTACAGGTGCGCGCCACAACACCCAGCTATTTTTTTGTTGTAGTTGTCATTGTTGTTTTGGCAGGCCCACCAGCCCAGGTGTATGTGGCTGGCACCCTAGCTGCTGAGCTACAGATGCTGAGCCCAAAATAGTTTAAAGTAAAATGTAAGAGAAAAATTTTGTGAACATGGTTTGGGCAATGATGTCTTAGATGTGACGTTAACAGCATTGTGTGTGTGTGTGTGTGTGTGTGTGCGCGCGTGTGTGTGTATATGTAAATTGAACTTTATACAACTCAGAAACTACTCCTTTTGGGTAGATATGGTTAAGAGAATAAAAAGATAAAGCCAAAAGTTGAAAAAAAAATTTGCAAATCATGTATCTGATAAAATAGTAATATCTGGAACATTTAATGAATTATCAAATCTTAATAATGAAACACACAATCTTATAAATGATTGGCAAAAGTTTAAAATAGACATTAAAGAAATAGAGATCATGAATATGCTCACGAAAAGATGCTGAACATATTCAGCCACAAGAGAAATTCAAATTAAGACCATGATGTGACAATAATATAAACCTATTAGTATATAAAATTAAAAAGACTTACTGGACCACATGTTGGTTAAGAAATGGTATAAACACTGAAAAATAATTAAGCAGCTCATTAAATATTTAAACTTACACCTTCCACATAATATACATGCTATTACTTACCAATTCCACTTCTTGATATGTGTATAATAGACATACTTTCAAAGCGTATGTAATAAGAATTTTCATAGCAGAAATGATTCAAAATAGTCACATGTCAACACAATAATTGAAATATAAATTTTGCTTATTAATAAAATCAAACAGAATTTGATAAAAAGTCTTGAAAATTAGCAAATCCAACACATAGGTAAATTTTATCAACATGATGTTGAGCAAACATCAGAAAAATGCACATGCTGTATAATTCCATTTATATAAAGTTTTAAAAATAAATATAACTGATGGAGGGGGGGGTTGAAATCCAAATATGATTATCCCTGGTTACACCAAGGAAGGCAGTGATGGGAAATTCTCCTGGATTTATGACATTCTGTTTATTTGGGTACACATTACATAGATCTGTACATTCTAAAACAAAACAACTTTACTGGGGTATAATTGATATACAATTAATGCAAATATGCAAAGCTTTAAATTTTACAATTTAGTTAATTTCCAACTTATGTATAGACCAGTGAAACTATCTCTACCGCCAAGCTAGTGAATATACTCCTACCTCCTACCCTTCTTCTCCAAACTCTAAATGAGCTTTTTTTTTTTTAATATGAGGTCTCACTCTATCGCCTCTATTGCCTGAGATAGATTGTGGTGGCCTGGTCATAGCTCACTGCAATCCACACTCTTGGGCTGAAGTGATCCTCCTGCTTCAGCTTCCTGAATAGCTGGGACTATAGACACACCGCCATGCCCAGCTATTTTGTTTTTATTTCTTTAAAAAAAGAAAAAATCAAATTGATATGAGGGTACAAATGATTGTGCTACATCGTTAGCATTTCTGAGGTTAGCTCAAGTTGTGGCTGAGCCCTTCACCAGGTGACGTGCTGTGCACCTTGCACTGTGCACATTTGCTGAGAGTTGACTAACCCCTCTGCTCCCCGTTTCCCTCCTTCCCTCTGCTCCCACCTCGAATTTCATTATGGTCTTCTCTTGTGTGGGCATGTAGCTGTTTATCTATTCCTTTCATATTAGTATTGGTTTCATATTAATCATTGAATACATTGGATACTTGCTTTTCCATCTTTGTGATACTTTACTAAGAAGAATGTGTTTCAACTCCATGCACCTCAGTGTACTCCACATCCTGTCACCCAGCAAGTGCAGTGAATTCTACAACCCAAACATTTCTCAAAAGTACCTGTTTTTCTCCACTGCATGGTGTGAGCCATGAGTTCCAGCAGTCAGCTCTGTATAAACTGCTCGCCTCTTTTCTCTTTTTTTCTAGTTCAACTCTCCATGTTTTGATTTTTTCTTTGCCAAATTATTCTCCACCTTGAAGCCAAACAGTTTTTAAAGAGCAAGTCCTATGTTATCACCTCTCTGTCATTTTCCTGTGATGGGTAAATGACAAATATATATGATGCTTTTATCTATATGTTTTTGAAGTGAAAAAAAAAATGGCCACATGAATATTTACCAAATTTTCGAAAAAAAATTTTTGGTACCCCAACTTGAAAAATAAGCTCGATGAGTTATAGAAAAGTCATTGTTGGGAAGCAATCTCTTTCCATAGCAGCTTGGAGCACTGATTTACTATTAAACTAACGTTGCCTCTTGACTTGTAAATATACAACTCTAGGGTCTGAGGCACCAGGTTTATAATTCTACTCAGTAACATGAATGTCTATAAATATTAGTTAACATATTAAAAGAGTCTAAAAATATCTTTTGCTACAAAAAGGCAAAAGAAAACCACTGATGTTTGAGTTTTAGTGTTTATTCAAATTGCACACACACATACACATCAATATATATTTATGTACACACAAGTGCTTTGAATGTCCCAGAAGCCTTGGTGTGATGAAAAAAACATTTACTCTTGTACTCCTGGGAGGTATAATCTAGGGCAGCGGTTTTCAACCTGTGGGTCACAACCCACAGGAACGGCCGTGGCATTAGGAAGGTTGAGAACCACTGATCTAGGGTAAGATGTTAGTTGTAAACAAATAATTCCACATAAGGCTTATTAAATTTCAACTGCTAGGAAGGAGGGTTCTTTATTTAAATCCTGAGTCTCAGGGGTCCTCTGTGCTAAAGAAATTGCTAAACAAGAAATCTTGATGATTATATTTGTTAATGATGCCAAGATGGAGACAAAATATTCTGAGTTTTCACAAAAATTACTCTTAATAAGATATTTATTCTCTTCCTCAGTCATATTACAGCTATTCTATCTTTATATGTCACCCTGGATTGAAGTCTTTCATGGTGCCATTATAAGAAAAAGGATGCTTGATGAATGATGAAAAAAGCAAGTTTCATCCCAACTCTTTCCGAAAGAAATCACGCAGACCTTCAGACCCAGAGAGGACATACACAGATTATCTTTTCCTCATCTTTCATGAACTAAGTGACTCCTAATGAAGTGAGCTGGTTTGCCTCAGCTCCCTGAGGCTTTCTGTAGCAGTGTCTCTTGATTCTACTACATCAAAATAAAAAGCAAGTGAGAGCAAGAATATAAAAATCAGACAACTACTTCTGAGAACCCCCAAATTTATCTTAACCCTGTAGTCCATTCATTTCATCAATAAATATTTACTAAGCATCTACCAAGCAATGTTCTATGAAGGCTGCAAGTTGAATGAGTCCTGTTCTATGCCTCTAAGAAGATTAGAATGTAGTTGAAAAGACAAAACAAGTAGACAAATCATTTTCAGAACTGGCAATTAAGTAATGACCACACAGCATTTCACCACTGTAAACTTGGTCCCCTTTTTAGTTAGTGTGGGTACAAATGAAATAAAATGAACTATATATATGTGCTTGAAATGGCAGGTAATTAACACGTGTTTTTTAAAGTTAGTAATTGCCAAAAAATCATTACATGATAAAAATAACAAAAAAAGTCTTAGTAAAATACAGTATATTGAAGAAGCAGATACTTATGCATTTCACGTGAAATGCCGAGTTGAACTTATTCTCTAGACAGTTAAGCAGAATGGTGTCTAAATCTAAGTGATCTGGTTATTTTTCTGCCTTCAAGGAAACACTTTCCCTTTTCACAGACTCTCAAAGCCCCAATTTTCACTGTTTACTGATTCAGCTGATGGACAGGGCTTGAACTCCCACAGTAATGCACTGATTGTTCATTGCTTCTGGAAATAATTGTGGCTTAACTGAACTTTATTTATTGATTAGTTGGAATAGGCCCAGATTGCCAATGAGGTCTGCAGAAGGAAACAGAGTATGCCTCCGTTAAGAAAAGAAGATGTCTAAAAGTGCCCCTCCAGCCGTGTTGGTGCTGAAACAAATCTTCTAGTGCCAGGACTGTTTAAGGATGCCCTTTTCATTTTTGTTTACATGAGACTATTGTATTGTGACAAAAAGAGAGCAAATAATATTTGATAACAAACAAATGCGTTCAGCAAACTCTCTCCCACAACTTTGAAGGCAGGACAGATAGTGCCACAGATGGAAAATTGCCTGACACAGATAGAAGCTGACAAAGGTTCAACCTCCAATGATCACATAGAATTATTTGCTCTCTAATGCAGGATTTCCACCCCAGAACTTTACTTTATATTATTATTTGCTGTGGGGCTACTGTCACCTTCAGGGCAGGACTATTACTGCGACTGCAGTGAGCCACTTAGCCACAGCTGCTTTCAAAACATAAAAGTGACTCCACTTAGGCAGGGGAAGAGCTTTGGGTTAACTCAAGAGAAAGAACAATTTAGTGGTAGGAAAGCTTACAGCAATTGGTCCATTTTAAAAGTTCCTCAATGGACAGCAGATAAAATAATAACAGCAGCATCAATATCTACTGTATATTAAGTTTCTTAAGTATGAAAGCTGTATATCAATTATTTCTCACTTTTTAGTCTATTCTGTGAGACAGGGTAGCACCCTTCACATTTTGTATATTAAAAAAAATGGAGCTCAAAGAAGTTAGATGACTTGCCTCCAGCTAACAAGATCCTCGATGTAAATGTAAAATCTCATTCTAAAACTTTCAAAGAACACATTTCCATAAATATTGCACTTATCTTTTTTTCCTTTTTGTTTGCCTTCACAAAAGTAAAGAGGCTTAAAATTTATTTATTTATTATTATTTTTTTTTTTTTGAATTTATTTATTTTTTTATTGTGGAGAAGGGGCAGGGAAAGAAGGCGGGGGAAGAGGTGAGTGACAGGGTCGGGCCAGTGGCATGGTACCACATTGGCTGTATCTAGGTAGAGGCAGTTTCAGG
>CAUYPK010013672.1:0-13357 GCA_963574355.1 Loris lydekkerianus | reverse complement strand
TTTTTTTGAGTTTTAAAATTCCTTAGGCCTTTTCTCTGAGGCAGTACACCCCGTTAAGCCTGAGATCCAAGGGCGTGCAGCCCTTCCTCAGAGATACGGGCCAGAGGGTTAACATATGTTAACAACATATTGTCAGAGGTCTATAGATGTTCTGCCCTGAAGGAAGGACACAGTCATTACTTCATACTGGGTAAACTGAGTGAATGCTTGAAGATATTCAATTCCCCACTGGCTAATTTTACCCTTGTGATGTTCCTTTAGATACCTGCTCAGAAATTAGTCATTGTCTAGAAGAAGAGATTTACTACAAAAGTGATTGTATTGATATGTAAAAAGGAAAGTAAGAAAATGAGGAATCTAATAGATAAGGGATTAAGTGTGTACGTGACTAAAAACGTATAAAACCTGAACTTGGAATAAAAAACTTTGCTATACGCCATATCAGAGTGTATAGTCTGTTTCTTGACTTAACATTACAGGAGCAAGTTTACACCTACGGCAAAGCTTCTGCTCTTTCACGTCTCAGGTCATGCAACAGGTGCCCTACTCACTGAGCCACAGGCGCCGCCCAGGAGTCAGATTTTTAAGGCTTGGTCAGCATCCTGGTTGGCACACAGGTTGTCCAGGTGCATTGGGTGGGGGGGGGGGGGTTTGCAAGCAAACATTGTACAGAAGCAGAATTTTGCGGTTAGTTAGCCATATATCACACATCTTTGTTTTAATATTTTCCCATACATTTTGGTTTCAATACTTTTCCTTCATATATCTTTGTGTCAGTGTTCTCTCCACCTGTCAATTCTTTTCCCATGCCCAGGAGTTAGTCAAGCAAGAAGTAAGTGAGTACTTTTGTATCTATCTTGGGAGTGAACCAGACTTACTCCATTTTGTTGGTGGTTTGCAGCCCAGGAAGTTGTCAGAAGTTAACTGGTATTTTTCTACTTTAGGCTAGACCTAACAGTTTATTGAGACTTGGCACCAGCAGCACAGTGCTTATAGCACCAGCCATATACACTGGGCTGGTGGGTTTGAGCCCGACCCAGGTCAGCTAAACAACTATGATAACTGCAACTAAAAAAAAATAGCTGGGTGTTGTGGGAAGCGCCTGTAGTCCCAGCTACTTGGGAGGCTGAGGCAAGGGAATCGCTTAAACCCGAGTTGGAGGTTGCTGTGAACTGTGACGCCATGGCGCTCTACCAAGGGTGACATGGTGAGACTCTGTCTCAAAAACAAAACAAAACAAATGTTTGAGTCTTACTATAGGCAAGGATTTCTGTATGTGCTCAGTACAAAATGATGATGAAAACAGATGTCCTCAGAGAGTTTACAATCTATAGTGGGAAACCTACAGATTAGCAAGTACACAAAAGGATAAGAGGAGAGATTGCCAGAATAAACCAAATTTATCTAACTGGGTGACAGAGGGCCCTAAGCCAAAACCACAAGCTAGGAAAGAACTTATTCAAAGAAAAAGATGGTCAAGGTGGCTGGAATTTAGATAACTGGAAAGACAATGACGTTGGAAAGGAGGGCAGGGGTTCATGTGAGGCTGGACCTTAGACTGTGGAGGGGACTTGAGATTTGTTCAGTGTGCAATGGAAAAACATTAGAACATTAAAGAGAGGAGTGAAATGCTTTGCTTTTAAGAGAAAACAGTGGTGAATTAAAGGAGTAACCCAACAAACAATTGACACATCCAACTTTGGGCCCCATCAGTTTATTCTACACATCTGCTTTTTATTGCAATGTAAGAATGGCGCCTGTGGCTCAGTGAGTAGGGCACTGACCGCAACAAAAAAATAACCAGGTGTTGTGGCAGGCACCTGTAGTCCCAGCTACTCCGGTAGCTGAGGCAAGAAAATCGCCTAAGCCCATGGGCTGGAGGTTGCTGTGAGCTGTGATGTCACGTACTCTACTGAGGGTGATAGACTGAGACTCCGTCTCTTAAAAAAAATAAAAGTTGTTTATGTATCTTCTTTCTCTTGTAACTTCGACTTTGCAAAGTGCAGATACCATGGGTGGTGACTGTGGCTCAGTGGGTAGGGCGCCAGCCCCATATATCAAGGGTGGCAGGTTCGAATCTGGTCCCAGCCAAACTGCAACAAAAAAATAGCCCAGTGTTGTGGCGAGCGCCTGTAGTCCTAGCTACTTGAAAGGCTGAGGCAAGAGACTCGCCTAACCCAGGAGTTGCAGGTTGCTGTGAGCTGTGATGCCACCGAGGGCTATAAAGTGAGACTCTGTCTCTACAAAAATAAAGTACAGAGACCTCCATATATTATTAAAGCATATTAAAATAAAATGTCTTAAGAGTATATACTTTGTTTAAAAAAGTATATATATGGATATAATGTGTATTAACAGAAATTTGGCAAGATAAACACTAACTGTTAATAGTTTGGAGAAAACATTTTCACATTTTATAACTCCTCTGTATTGTTTGTTCAGTTTCCCTACAATTATCACATTTTGCCCAGACATAGTGGCTCGTCCCTGTAATCCTAGCACTCTGGGGCAGAGGTGGGAGAATAGCATGAGTTCAGATATTCAAGACCAGCCTGAACACAAATGAGATCCCATCTCTACTAAAAATAGAAAAATTAGCCTGACATTGTGGCAAGTACCTGTAGTCCCAGCTACTCAGGAGGCTGAGGCAGGAGAACTTCGACTCCAGGAGTTTGAGGTTGCTGTGAGCTAGGCTGATGCCACAACACTCTACACCAGGCGTCCTCAAACTTTTTAAACAGGGGGCCAATTCACTGTCCCTCAGACCATTGGAGGGCCAGACTACAGTTTAAAACAAAAAACTATGAACAAATTCCTAAGCACAGGGTGGTGCCTGTGGCTCAAGGAGTAGGGCGCTGGCCTCATATGTCAGAGGTTGCAGGTTCAAACCTGGCCCTGGCCAAAAACAAAATATATATATATAATAATAATAAAAATGAGAACTTAAAAAAAAAATTCCTATGCACACTGCACATATCTTATTTTGAAGTAAAAAAACAAAACGGGAACAAATAATTCACACTGCTTCATGTGGCCCGCGGGCCGCAGTTTGAGGATGCCTGCTGTACGCTGTAGCCTGGACAGCAGAGAACAAAGACACACCCCTCTCCGTGTGAATTATGTACTTCTAGAATCTGGACCCAAAAACGCCACACAATATTCTTACCACTGAGTTTAAGAAAAAATATATAGGGACCGGGCACAGTGGCTCACACCTATAAATCCCAGCACTCTGGGAGTCCGAGGCGGGTGGATTGCCTGAGCTCACAGGGTCACGACCAGCATGAGCCAGAGGGAGACTGCGTCTCTAAAAATAGCAAGGCATTGTGGTGGGTGGCCTGTAGTCCCAGCTACTTGGGAGGCTGAGGCAAGAGAATCGCTTAAGCCCAAGAGTTGAAGGTTACTGTGAGATGTGATGCTATGGCACTCTACTGAGGGTGGCAAAATGAGACTCTGTCTCAAAAAGAAAAAAAAAAAGGAAACAGGCTCGGGCGCCAGCCACATACACCAGAGCTGGCAGGTTGGAGCCCAGGTCTGCCAAACAACAATGACAACTCCAACCAAAAAATAGCTGGGCATTGTGGTGGGCACCTGTAATCCGAGGTACTTAGGAAGCTGAGGCAAGAGAAACACTTAAATCCAAGAACTGGAGGTTGCTGTGAGCTGTGATGCCATAGCTCTCTACCCAGAGCAACAAAGTGGGACTCTGTCTCAAAAAAAGGAAAAAAAAATACATACAAGGAAAATACAGAAGGTAAGGGCTGTATTTTTAATTTTTTTAATTTTATTTATTTATTTTTTATTTTGCAGGGTTTTTTGGCTGGGGTCAGATTTGAACCCACCTCTGATATATGGGGCTGGCACCTTACTCCTTGAGCTACAGGTGCCACCCCAGGACTGTATTTTTAAAATAATCTTAAATTACATAAATAAAATTACACAATAATTATTACTCTTAATAATTAGAATAGAGCCAAGGGGCTCAAGCCTGTAATCTTACCACTCTGGGAGTTTGAGACCAGAAGATCACTTGATGTTATTTTTTTGTTGTTTTTTTGTTTTTGAGACAGAGCCTCAAGCTGTTGCCCCTCGTCCAACTCTTGGGCTTAAGCGATTCTCTAGCTTCAGCCTCCCAAGTAACGGGGACTACAGGCACTTGCCACAAGGCCAGGCTATTTTTTGGTTATAGTTGTCATTGTTGCTTAGCAGGCCTGGGCTGGATTTGAACCTGCCAGCTCTGGTGTATGTGGCTGGCGCCTTAGCCACCTGAGCTACGTGTGCTTGATGGTTTGTTGTTTTTATTTAGAGACAGAGTTTCATTTTATCACCCTTGGTAATCACAGCTCACAGCAACCTCTAACTCCTGGGTTTAAGCTATTCTTTGGCCTTAGCCTCCCGAATAGCTGGGACTGCAGCTGCCCACCACAACGCCCAGCTATTTTTTGTTGCAGTTTGGCCGGGGCGGGTTTAAACACGCCACCCTCGGTATATGGGGCCGGCACCCTGCCCACTGGGCCACAGAAACCGCCCCTAGATCACTTGACGTTGATGTATATACTTATATATATTTATATACAAAATCCTGTGTGCCAGCGCCCCCATCCTGATTCCCTCCCTCCTTCCCATGGGTAATCAGTGATATGTGTTCTTTAGATCTTTAAAGACAATCTTATGCTGGCTGGAAAGGAACCAACATGCATACAAAGATGTGGCCTTAGAAAGTATAGAGACTTGGTTTTGCCTGTACGCCTATATGGTCTTCATTACATTAATGGTATAAACACCCTTTTCCCGGTCGTTTAAGAAATATCTGTAGACAGAAAATAAACTAACGATCGTGTGTCATAAAAAAAAAAAAAAGAAAGAAAGAAATATCTATAGATAAAGATCTTCACTCAAGGTGCAGCACTGCTTTATTTTTCTGATTAATAGTATACTGTACCTTGTTCTACTACTCATCACTCAACTTTTTTTTTAATACACTCCTTCAAAGTGCAGCATGTAGCATTCCATCATATGAACACACCATGGCCTGTTGTTTATACCAAACAGCGTATCCGTTGTTTATCCGTTGTTTTCATTTAAGTGATTAGCTGCACTCACTTTTTGCTCTTACAATGCTCTGGTGCCACCTGTTTGGGGCTGCTGCAGGGTGGATCGCCAGGGAGAGCACAAGTTTGGAACGGTTTTTTTTTTTTTTTTTTTTTTTTGCAGTTTTTGGCTGGGGCTGGGTTTGAACCCACCACCTCTGGCATATGGGGCCGGCGCCCTACTCCTTTGAGCCACAGGCGCCGCCTTCGAACGGTATTTTATTTCGCTCTGGGTAGAGTGCTGTGACGTCACAGCTCACAGCAACCTCAAACTCTTGGGCTGAAGCGATTTTCTTGCCTCAGCCTCCCAAGTATCTGGAGCTATGGGCGCCCACCACAACTCCCGGCTGTTTCTTGGTTGCAGCCGTCATTGTTGTTTGGCAGGCCCAGCCTAGATTCAAACCCGCCAGCTCCGGTGTCTGTAGCTGGCGCCCTAGTCTCTGACCTACAGGTGCCGAGCCGGCATTTTCAATTTCAATTTCAATCGCAATTCAGGTTGCGATTCCTGTCTTCCCCAATTAGGTACCCACACCGGCTAGCAACCTGTCTTCCTGCGCCAGCAGACGGCTTGCAGTGTCAAGAAGTTAACAACAGGCAGGACCTACTGCCCGCTGCGGCAGGCAGGAGAATCCATCATCCCCGCCAGCACTTGTCGGTCACTCCCTCGGCGGCAGTCGGTTCCTTCCCAGCCAGCATTGCGCATATTTGCATATAAACTCAGTTCTTGCATTTACTTCTAAATAAAATCGGAACGGCAAAATCATAGATTCATCTTGTAAATGCTTTCCTCCGGTTTAGAGGACACTGGAATTTTCTCACTCAACTTCAGGAACATGAAGTAGAAAGTTGCTTAGGTTTTTGTTTTCACCTTTACCAAAATATGGATTTGCCAAAACTGCCACCTTGTTCTTGGTCTCATTTAAGCAAAAAGGGCTTCTGTCGTGAGTGGCACACGTGGGGCAACTCAACTGCTCTTCGTGCGGAATCGACATCAAGAGATTTCGGAAGCATAATTTTTTGGCACCTGGGCAGCTGGTGATCGTTGGTCCCGGCGCCCATATTTATTGTAAAAGAAAGATGTTAAAAAATTGCCGAGGGGTGGCGCCTAGGAGACAAAGGAGGACCAGCCTCACGTTTCGGAGACTGCCAAAAAAAATTAGTTGCTGGGGCTGTGAGGGCCCCTGCCCTATATGCTGGAGGTAGCCGGTTGCAGGGCGAAAACTGGAAAAAAAGAAATCGCGCTGGCGTCTTTTTCGAAATTGAAAGTAATAGATGTGATGGGTAGCGCAGTAATAAACCGCACGTAAATCACTGAACGTGAACGCGGAACGCTACAGTTTTTTTATGACATTAGTGAAACTTCTAAGTTTTTTGCTTCTTTCGTATTTTTGTTATTTTGTAAATAATTCTGCTTAAAATAAACAGATTTATAGGGCGGCGCCTGTGGCTTAGTGAGTAGGGCGCCCGCCGAGTATATCGAGGGTGAAGGGTTCCGCCCTAGCCAAACTGCAACAGAAGGCCGGGCGTTATGGTGGGCGCCTGTAGTCCCAGCTACTCGGGAGGCTGAGGCAAGAGAATCGCCTAAGCCCAATAGTTTGAAATTGCTGTGAGCTGTGATGCTACCGTACTCTCCTGAGGGTGACAAAGTGAGACTCTGGGCACCGCCCAGGTTGTGTCACTCTTTAAGAAATCTTATCTAGACCTAAAGGTAGCAGTCTTTGGGTAGAAATGTTTACACTAACATCACCACAAACATGTGAGTAATACATTGCCTTCACAAATTATGTAGGATAAGACATCACTACTTAGAAAATTTTCTGTCCATGATATTACCTGAAGGAATGGATGTGGGTAGGTATGAACTGTTTCTTTCCCAGCTGCATGAATTTTTGGAGACTAGTTATAGTACCCAAGCAGATTTTTTTTTTAAAAGAGACAGATGTCTCACTATGTTGTTAAAGTTGGTCTCAACCTCGTGGAGTCAAGGGACCCTCCTGCCTCAGCCTCCGGAGTAGCTGGAATTCCCAGGTACCCACAACTTCAAGCAACTAATTCTTAAAGTAGAAAGAGCAGGAATTATTTTCCCTGTTTCAAGATTAGAAAATTAAGGTTTAAGCAAGTTAAATTTATCCTAGGGCACACTGTATTATGCAGCCAGAAGGAATATCTAGACTCCATTTAGGTGTCTGCCCATACAAATGAGGGAATCCTCAAAATCCTCAAAAACTTCGATTTTGTAAAAATTCTTCCCCTTTTACTTGAGATATATATATCCCTTTCTAAAGCTGAGTTGATGTTTTCTCTAAAGCTGTTGCCCTGTAAAGGGAAAAAAATGGTAATAGTTCCAAATACTCACTTAAAGGTGGTGCCTATGCCTCAGTAACTAGGACGCCGGCCCATATACTGAGGGTGTTGGATTTGAACCCTGCCCCAGCCAAACTGAAACAAAAAAATAGCTGGGCATTGTGGTGGGCGCCTTTAGTCCCGGGTACTTAGGAGGCTGAGGCAAGAGAATCGCTTAAGCCCAAGAGCTGGAGGTTGCTGTGAGCTGTGATGCCACAGCACTCTACCGAGGGCGAGAGAGTGGGATTCTGTCTCTAAAAAAACAAAAAAACAAATAAGTAGCACTTACTGCTGATAGCAACAACTTTTGTAGACACCAGTTCAGCAACAGCCATGCAAGATCTAAGGCCTTCAACAAGGACAGGTGAGGCAGCTCATGTCTGTAATCTAGCGGATCTCAACCTGGGGTCATGACCCCTTTCTAATGATGAAAATACATCTTGCATATTAGATACTTACATTATGATTCATAACAGTAGCAAAATTACAGTTATGAAGTAGCAACAGAAATAATTTTATGGTTGGGGGTCACCACAATGAGGAACTGTATTAAAGGGTGGCAGCGTTAGGAGGCATTAGGAAGGTTGAGAACCACTGCATCCTAGTACTCTGGGAGGCCGAGGTGGTGGACTGCCTGAGCTCATGAGTTTGAGAGCAGCCTGAGCCAGAGTGAGACCTGTCTCTAAAAATAGCTGGGCATTGTGACGGGTGCCTGTAGTCCCAGCTACTTGGGAGGCTGAGGCAAGAGAACTGCTTAACCCCAAGAGTTTGAGATTGTTTTAAGCTTGATGCCAGGGCACTCTACTAAGGGTGACAAAATAAGACTTTGTCTCAAAAAATAAAATAAAATAAAATAAAGCCTTCAATGAATTCCTCTCCTAGGAATGTATCCTCATAGTTAAAATTATGTTAAACGGGAAATTTAGCAAGAAGGGGCCATTCATTCTAACAACTAATGTTTATTGTGCCATCATTAAATAGCAGACAGAATAGATCCAGTCCCTGACTCCACAAGGCTTAGAGTTGAGTGAAGACAGAGAGTAGCAAATGGAATACAGCAGTGAATTTGGCCTCTTGGAAAGCATTCCTGAGGCAATGATTTTTTTTTTTTTTTGAGACAGAGCCTCAAGGTGTCGCCCTGGGTAGAGTGTTGTGGCATCACAGCTCACAGCAACCTCCAGCTCCTGGGCTCAGGTGATTCTCTTGCCTCAGCTTCCCAAGTAGCTGGGACCACAGGCGCTCGCCACAACGCCTGGACATTTTTTGTTTGCAATTGTCATTGTTGTTTGCCAGGCCTGTGTTGGATTTGAACCCGCCAGCTCTAGTGTATGTGGTTGGTGCCCTCGCCGCTTGAGCTACAGGTGCCAAGCCGAGGCAATGATTTTTTAATCTGAAGCCTAAATAATAAATAGAAGACAACCAGGCACAGTGTGGGAGGTAAGACAGTTTTTTTTTTTTAAGAGGTTCACTTTGTTGCCCTGGGTAAAATGCTATGGCTTCATAGCCCACAGCAACCTCAAATTCCTGGGCTCAAGCAATTCACTTGTCTGATTCTCCCAAGTACCTGGGACAACAGGTGCCTGCCACAATGCCTGGCTATATTTATTTATTTATTTATTTTTTATTTTTATTTTTTGTAGAGACAGAGTCTCACTTTATCGCCCATGGTAGAGTGCTGTGGTGTCACACAGCTCACAGCAACCTCCAACTCCTGGGTTTAGGTGATTCTGTTGCCTCAGCCTCTAGAGTAGCTGGGACTACAGGCGCCCGCCACAGTGCCCAGCTATATTTTTGTTGCAGTTTGCCCAGGGCCAGATTTGAACCCACCACCCTCGGTATATGAGGCTGGCGCCCTGCCCACTGACCTATAGGCACCACCCATGCCTGGCTATTTTTTAGAAACAGTCTTGCTCTGGCTCAGGCTGGTTTTGAACTTGTGTGTCAGCTCAGGACAATTTATTTTAGGACAATATAAGAAGGAGAAAAGCCATGAGAGAATGTGCTGCAATTCAGGAAGTTAAAGACCTACATGGCCAGGGTGAAGCTGTCCAGGTACACTGAAGTCTGTTTGTCTTTTTTTTTTTGTAGAGACAGAGTCTCACTTTACCACCCTCGGTAGAGTGCCATGGCATCATACGGCTCACAGCAACCTCCAGCTCTTGGGCTTACACGATTCTCTTGCCTCAGCTTCCGCAGCAGTTGGGACTACGGGTGCCCGCCACAACGCCTGTCTATTTTTTTGTTGTTGCAGTTTGGCTGGGGCTGAGTTTGAACCCGCCACCCTTGGTATATGGGGCTGGTGCCCCACTCACTGAGCCACAGGTGCTGCCCGGTACACTGAATTCTGAAGAGGCCACTGAGGCCTGGTCTCACAGGCATGGGATGTTCATTGCACTGTTTTTATAGTGCCCAAGGAATTGAAATTCACCAGCCACCAGCAAATCTTTTCTGTACCCTATATCACATACAAAAGAATAATGGATCAAAGACCTAAATGTAAGAGCTGAAGTTATGTAACTCTTAGAAGAAAACATAGGGGGTGGCGCTTGTGGCTCAAAGGAGTAGGGCGCTGGCCCCATATACCGGAGGTGGCGGGTTCAAACCCGGCCCCGGCCAAAAACTACAAAAAAAAAAGAAGAAAACATAGGAGAAACCTTCATGACATTGGATCTGTCAATGTCTTGGCTATTATATTGCAAGCACAGACAACAAAATAAAAATTAAATATATTGGGCAGTGCCTGTGGCTCAAAGGGGTAGGGCACTGGCCCCATAAGCCAGAGGTCGCAGGTTCAAACCCAGCCCCAGCCAAAAACTGCAAAAAAAAAAAAAAAAAAAAATTAAATATATTGGATTTCATTAAAGGACACTATAAAGAGAGTGAAAAGACAACCCACAGAATGGGAGAAAATATTTGTAAATCATGAATCTGATTAGGGATTAATATCCAGACTTATCCAGACTATATAAGAAACTCCTATAACTCAACAGCAACAACAAAAACCCAACCCAATTAAAAACTGAGCCAAGGACTTGTATAGACATTTCTATAAAGAAGAGATACTGTTGGCCAATAAGCACATGCTGCATACTCAGCATTACTGATCATTAGGAGAATTAAAATCAAAACTACAGTGTGATACCACTTTACACCTGTTAGGATAGTTATTATTAAAAATCAAGGTAGGGGCTTGGCAACCACAGCACAGTGGTTACGGTGCTGGTCACACACACCAAGGGTGGCAGGTTCAAACCCGACCCTGGCCAGCTAAACAACAATGACAACTGCAACAAAAAATAGCCAGGTACTGTGGCGAGCACCTGTTGTCCCAGGTACTTGGGAGGCTGAGGCAAGAGAATTGCTTAAGCCTAAGACTTGGAGTTTGCTGTAATGTAAGCTGTGATGCCGCAGCACTCTATCCAGGGTGACAGCTTGAGGCTCTGTCTCAAAAAAAAAGAATCTTAGGCTCAGCACCTGTAGCTCAGCGGCTAGGGTGCCAGCCACATACACCAGAGCTGATGGGTTTGAACCCGGCCCAGGCCTGCCAAATAGCAATGACAACTACAACCAAAAATTAGCTGGGCATGTGGTGGGCACCTATAGTCCTGGCTACTTGGAAGTCTGAGGCAGGAGAATTGCTTGGGCCCAGGAGTTTGAGGTTGCTGCGAGCTGTGAAGCCACAGTACTCTACCGACATAGTCATACTCTGCCTCAAAATAAATAAATAAAATAAAATAAATAAAGAATCTTAACATATATTCCTCAAATTGTTGATGTTCTGATCAATATATCACCTGTGCACACTAAATAAAATGCTGATTTAAGATTAACTGAAGCATGAAGTTCCACTGATTGTCTTGCACATAGTCACTTTTAGCCTGTATGATGTAATCTGCACCCAACGATTGTAACTGCTGTATTATGCCCACCAGTGGAAAGAGGGACAATTTTGGTATTGCCCTCCTTTTAAACTTTCCTATAAGGCTGGGAGAGGTGGTGCATGCCTGTAATCCTAACACTCTAGAAGGCCAAGGAAGGTGGGTGGCTTGAGCTCAGGATATCAAGACCAGACCTAGCCAGAGCGAGACCTCAGCTCTACTAAAAATAGAAAAAAACTAGCTGGGCATTGTGACAGGTGCCTGTAGACCCAGCTACTCTGGAGGTTGAGGCAGGAGGATCACTTGAGCCTAAGAGTTTGAGATTAAAAAAAATAATAATAATAGAATTGGGCAGTACCTGTGGCTCAGTCCGTAGGGCACCGGCCCCATATGCTGAGGGTGGCAGGTTCAAATCCAGCCCAGGCCAAACTGCAACAAAAAAATAGCTGGGCTTGGAAGCGCCTATGGCTCAAAGGAGTAGGCACCGGCCCCATAGGCCAGAGGCGGTGGGTTCAAACCCAGCCTCAGCCAAAAACTGCAATTAAAAAAAAAAAAAAATAGCCGGGCGTTATAGTGGGCGCCTATAGTCCCAGCTACTTGGGAGGCTGAGGCAAGACAATTGCCTAAGCCCAGGAGTTGGAAGTTGTTGTGAGCTGTGTGACACCACGGCACTCTACCGTGGGTGACAAAGTGAGACTCTTGTCTCTACAAAAAAAAAAAAAAAGAGAGAATTTGAAGTTGCTGTGGGCGATGATTCTACAGCTCTTACCCAGGGCACAGAGTGAAACTATCTCAGTCAGTAAGTAAACAAACAAAAAAATAAGTCAGAAATAAACTTTCTTTTTTCTTTTCTTTTTTTTTTTTTAAGACAGATCTTCAAGCTGTTACCCTGGGTAGAGTGCTGTGGCATCACAGCTCACAGCAACCTTCCACTCCTGGGCTCAAGCCATTCTCCTGCCTCTGCCTCCCAAGTAGCTGGCACTACAGGCACCCGCCACAATGCCTGGCTGTTTTTTGGTTGCAGTCGTCATTGTTGTTTGGCGAGCTTGGGCTGGATTTGAACCTGCCAGCGCAAGTGTATATGGCTGGCACCTTAGCCGCTTGAGCCACAGGCACTGGACCTCTTTTTGCTTTTCTTTCTTTTCTTTTCTTTTTTTTTTGAGACAGTCTCAAGCTGTTGCCCTGGGTAGAGTGCTATGGTGTCATAGCTCACAGCAACCTCAAACTCTTGGGCTCAAGCAATGCTCCTGCCTCAATTTTTCTATTTTGGTAGAGACAGGTGTCTCACTTTTGCTCAGGCTGGTCTCAGACTCATGAGTTCAAGCTATCTACCTGCCTTGGCCTCCTAGAGTGCTAGGATTACAGGTGTGAGCCACCACCCCTGGCCTAAACTTTTCTATAAAAAGCTTTCACAAGCCAAGCACGGTGTCTCATGCCTGTAATCCTAGAACTTTGGGAGGCAGATGCAAGTGGATTGCTTGAGCTCAGGAGTTCCAGACCAGCCTGAGCAAGAGCAAGACCCTGTCTCTAAAAATATCCAGTGGCTGGCAGCGCCAGTAGCTCAGTGGACAGGGTGCCAGCCACATACACCTAGGGTCATGGGTTTGAACCTGGCCCTGGCCAGCTAAACAGTAATGACAACTGCAACAACAACAAAAATAGCTGGGTGTTGTGATGGGTGCCTGTAGTCCCAACTAATTGGGAGGCTGAGGCAAGAGAACCACTTAAGCCCAGGAGTTTGAGGTTGCTGTGAGCTATAAGGCCATAGCACTCTACCAAGGGTGACGTAGTGAAACTCTGTCTCCAAAAAACAAACAAACAAAAAAAAAAAAATCAATAGTCAGCACTGTAGCAGGTCCCTGAAGAACCAGCTACTTGGGAGTCTGAGGCAAGAGGATCTTTTTTTTTTTTTAATTAATTAATTAATTAATTAATTTTTTAAAAATATTTTTATTTATTTATTTATTTTTTATTGTGGAGAAGGGGCGGGGAAAGAAGGCGGGGGAAGAGGTGTGTGACAGGGTCGGGCCAGTGGCATGGTACCAC
>CAUYPK010013671.1:0-10075 GCA_963574355.1 Loris lydekkerianus | reverse complement strand
ATTTTAGAACATTGTCTTCTTCCACAACACAAAAACATCAATACCTACTAGCAGTTATTTTCATCTTCCCCAACACTCTACCCTCTCCCACTTACACCCTACTCCTAGAAGGCAATTAGTACTGTCTTGATGTTTTCTTCTAAGTTCCATCATGCTCCATTTGTTCTTTGTAAATGGCTTTGTTTCCTTATCATAATGATTTTTTTTTTTTTGAGGAAGAGCTTCATTCTGTCACCCTGAGTAGAGTGATATGGCATTACAGTTCACAGCAACCTCCAATTCTTCAGTTCATGTGATTTCCCTGCCTTTGCATCTTAAATAGCTGGACTACAGGTTTCCACGCCAATGTCCAGATTATTTTTTTGCAACCATAATTGTTTGTTACACCTGTGCTAGATTAGAACCCCCAATTCAGGTGTATGTGACTCACACCTCAGCAGCTTGATCCACAAAAATTTAGCCACAGATTTAAGATTCAGTCCTATTGTAACAGGGATTGTTCACTGCATTTGTTGAAAAAATGTGCCATCATGTGAATATAGCACATAATATGTATACAATTGTCTGTCAATCCCATTAGTAGTCCTACAGATGTTCTCTTCTCATAAAAGATTTTTAAAAGATCTTTATCAAGAAGGTATGTGCATTCTTTCAAAAGCATTTTCTGTGTCTCTTGAGGAGACTGTGTGTTTTTTTCTTATAGTTATTATTAATGTGTTGTATTTATTAGATGATTTTCCCATTCTGAGATAGAATTATAGTTCTGGAAATAAATTTCTTTTGTGATATGTGTATAAAATATTTTGTATGCCACTTTACTTTTCCGGCAGTTATACACTAGCATGTTTCTTATAAATTGAATACTATATTTTCCCCAGAAAATTACACTGATACAATCATAGCTTACGGAAATATAAGCTGCTAAACTCAAGGGATCCTCCTGATTTTATGCTTTAAGATGATAATATTATAGGCCCATGCTAGCACTGCTGAAAAAGTTTTGCACATATTTATTGAAGAAGTGAGGTCTTAATATTTTATACATTCTGGTCTGAAAACACTTAACTTCTAGTCATCTTTGTGCCTTGGTCTCTGAAATTGCTGGGATTATAGGTTTCATCTATAGTGCTCATCCATGCTTATGTTTTGGTGAAGTTTTTCTCTATTTCCTCATAAATAATAGCCTGTAAATTAAATATATATATATTTCTCAACTCTGTTCTAATATAATTTAACCACTCCACATTTCACCTATTTCAAATACATCATGACCAAGTCAGTTTTATCCCAGGGTCTCAAGGCTGGTTCAATATATGCAAATCTATAAATGTAATTCAGCACATAAACAAATTAAATGTAGAGTTTAAGAAAATACATTGAGAAATCACATGTATAGTTTTTTTGTTTGTTACTAGGGAAGTTTCCCTTAAGTTGTAGCAGTGAGAGATAGAGAAAAAAAAGGATTGAAGAAAAAAAAGAAAAGGAGAGAGCAACAAAATGAGAGAGAATTGGAAGAATGAAAGATAAATTGAGGTAAAGGGGAAGGGAGTGAGGGTGGGAATCAGAGAAAAGCAACATGCCCCAAATTGGTGGTTCTCACCTATAATTCTAGTCCTCTGACATTCTGAGATTAGTGGAGTTCTTAAAGGAGGGTGTGATGAGAATGAAAAGAGCAAGTGTCACATCCTGTCTCTACTAAAAAGGAAAAAATTATTTAGGCATTGTGACAGGCACCAGTAGTCCAAACTCCATGGGAGTCTCAGGCAGCATGATTGCCTGAATCCTGGAGTTTGATCTAGGCTAAGGCTACAAAACACTAGCTTGAGGTACAGAAACTGTAATTGAAAATACCTATATACACACCCAATGCAAAGTCAAACCAATTAATGAACCAACAAAGATTTTCATCATCTATAAGGCCTACAATTACCTTGATGGTTTAAGCAAAGTAGACATGCTTAGGACCTGTGAAGCTATAAAAAATTGAGGCTGTAGCCATGCATAGGAAATTAGTAAGCTTCTCTCAAAGAAACGTTTTGGGGTAGGTATCAAACAGGTACTTGAAATAGCATATCACGGGTACCTTTGGCACAGTAGGTAGGGTTCCAGCCACACATAATGAAACTGATGAGTTTGAACCAAGCACTGGACACTGAATAAAACATAGGTGGTTGTTGGCATAGACTCCTGTAGTCCATTCTACTCTAGAGGCTGAGGCAAAAGAATCATCTAAGCCCAGGAGTTGGAAGTTTCTGTGAGCTGTGATGCCATGACCCTCTACTCAGGATGATGAAGTGAAATTTTGTCTGAAAGAAGAAAAAATAATTATAAATAATAATAATAAAGAACATACAGTTTAAGTGACTCCATGAAGTTATGTCAGCTGTGATGCAGCCTGAGTCACACTGGTGTACCAAATCTCAACTCTTGTGTCAGCCTAGTGCCAGGAGTCTCAACCGTCAATGGAATCAATAAGGCACAAATATGAGATCACTTCTTTGTCTGTGTCTGTGGGGTTAAGAAATGTCCTTGACCAAAGTACCCTTAAGGGACACCAGGTGAAGGGAGAGAAGGGACTTCTTAGTATATTTGACCAAAAGCCTTGATCCCAGGACATTACATGATGAAGTCACTACATGGTCACTGTGCATGACATCACAATGGTAGTTGTTCTAGGTTACCATTTTTCAGCTTACCTTATGCATGCTCAGTATGTGTAGTGGCTATACAGGTAAGTCGTTGGTTTCAAATTTTAACAAAAGTGTGCGGTTCTGTTCTCCAAACTCAATTTTTGAATCTAAAGGTTTGTTTGTATACCTGGTCTAGAGATACAACAACCCTTATTTTCCTTTTCACATCAGGGATTTGTAAGTAAGGGGAGAGTATTATTTATATCTAGTTCTGCCCTGGATGTTACCGACCAAGAACCCAAGCCAAAATATGACACAGTGCTTTCTCAGACCTGACTGTTACACCACAAAATTCTCAGTTCTAATTTTCCTGAGATTTTATTTCTTTCTTCAAAATTGGCTCATTTTGGTCTACCATCTCTGTCAAATTCCTCTATTGAAATCCAGTTAGGCAATATGTGCATTAGTTTACTACAATAGCTGCAGTTATTTATAATGATAATTGGAAATATCAGCCTATCTTAACAGTTCCAACAATCTTCACCTCCATACCAGTTGTGTCCAAACTTTTGGTTTCTTGACCAAATAGGAGCTAGAAGAGTTATCTTGGGCCACACATTCAATAAACAATCACTAATTTAACCAGATAGGCAAAATAGTGATGTGTGCATAATTGTGGTGGTATCTGCCACCATGGATATGCAAAACAGTCCTGACTTAATACACATGTGTCACCAAGGTCTGAGAATTGGACATTCCTCAAATTCACTGATAAGGTCATATCCTAAGCACAGTTAAATGCCTTTAGCCACACATGACTACAATATTTGCTAGCTCTTGGAGGCCAAGGTGGGCTAATCCCCTGTGCTAAGGGTTTGTAGACAAGGCTGAGCAATAGCAAGTAACCTCCACTCAGATCACAAACCTAGTTTGTACTAAAGTAGACAAGGTTGTCCAGAGTTTTTCTCCTTACCATTACTTCCAAATTCTACAGAGTCTGAAGAAGGAAAATTATTTCAACCCAAGTTTTGCATGTTGCTGTGTAATAGACCAATGGTATCAGTACACTGCAGCCTGGGAAAATAGTGAGAGTCTGTCTCACGGAAAATAAGAAAAGAAAGAAGACAAACAAAATTTGCTAAGCACAGTTTCCAAATCCAAAGTAGAAGGTGAGATGAAATATTGGACCACATAAAAGAGATTTTTTGTAGTCTCTGTGTGGGGGGAATATGTCAGATCAAGCAGTTTTGTAATAAGTTCATTAGGATAGTGCCAGTTGATCTGATGGTTACTGGTTCTTTTGAGATGTCTGCTGCTTTGGTTGAGACTGCCTGTGGAAAGGGAATATTGGTCCAATTTGAAGAAGACCAACAGAAGTGGTGGAGGCTATATGCTGGATATTTTAGTGGATATATAAAATATCTCTGTGAGTCAAGAATTCACTGTGTGATGTGCTGATGCCTGTTGTCAAACCACAACAAAATAATAACCAGGCAATGTGGCCGGTGCCGGTAGTCCCAGCTACTTGGGAGGCTGAGGGAAGAGACTCGCGTAAGCCCAGGTTTTGGAGGTTGCTGTGATCTGTTTGATGCCAGGACACTCTACAGAAGATAATAAAGAGATTCTGTCTAAAAAAAAAATATTACTCTGTGGGAAGTTTTCAGTGAAAGAATCTAGGATATAAAAGTGTCAGTGTTACATAAAATTTATGTTTTATTATTAGAGGTGTAGGAAAGCCATTTCTCAATGTGAGAATAATTTCTGTAATTGATGTCTAATATAGGGGAGAAATTTCAACACTAGATTCTTGGTCAAAAGTAAAAATAGAGGTCAGTTCTGTACCAGTATTTTTCCTATTTTCATACTGTGACAGAGTCTCATTTTGTTAGCCTCAGTAGAGTCCCCTGGTATCATTGCTCACAGCAAGCTTCAAGTGTTGTCATCAAGTGAACCTATTTTCTCATGAGACTCTACGTGGCTTCATAACATCTGGCCATTATTTAATCTTCAGTCATGGGGTCCTCACTAGTGCTCAGGGTCATCTCCATATCAGAAACTCTGACAATCTAACTGATGGGTCCTCCTTAAGTGCCAAGATAAAGGCATACAGCACCACAACTGTCCACCAAGCATAGTCTGAAAAATGTTCCCAATTCAAAGGTTAGATTGGTTGCTGACACGGCTAATTCTAGCACTCTGGGAGGCAGAATCTAGTGGTACAAATAAGGACACTGTAGAGGTGCCCCTGGACTCCTAGATGCTGTGGTGGCTGTAGGAAATGTTGAGCCCAGGAGTTTGAAATTGCAGTTATCTTGGATGAAGTCAATGCACTCTACTGAGAGAAAATAAGTAAGACTCTGTATAAAGGAAAAAAAAAAATAACAATGTTTATTCCAATGCAATTCATGTTAAACTGTGTGTGAGCAGGAAAGTAGGGTTGATTTTCTCTTAAGTCTTCTTATGTCCTTGGTACTTCTTATGCTGTGAGCCTTTTGAGCACCTCATGTTTTGGAGAAACATCATCAAGTAGCTTCATTGAAATAAGTAGTGGGTTTGAGAAACAAAACGTGGGTTGGAAAAAACTTAGAAATCTAAAAATTGATCTGCCATTCGATTCTATAATTACTCTAACTAGGTGTATATCCAGAAGACAAAAATTCACATTATAACAAAGATATTTGTACCAGAATGTTTATTGTAACCCAATTTATAATTGCTAAATCATGGAAGTAGCTCAAGTGTCCATTGTTTTGTTTGTTTGTTTAGTATAGTCACACCATTATACTGATATCATCACAATCTAATTATACAGATATCATCGTAATCTAATTATACAGATATCATCACAATATAGTTCTCTCCCCTCATAAAAAATGTCAGTACCTACTAGGTATTAATTATCAGTGTGAGCCATGGTAAGATGCACAGTAAGTGTGGTCCCAGTAATTGACCTCCCTGCACCCATCCTTTTTCCTCCACTTTTCTTACTTTCCACTTTCCCTATATTCTTAAGCTGTTATTGGGTTATAGCTTTACTATAAAAGCTACTAACTAGTTTCATAGTAAGGCTGAATAATCTGGATACTTTTTTGTTCATTCTTGAGATACTTTGCTAAGAAGAATATGTTCCAGCTTAATCCATGTAAACATGAAAGAGATAAAGTCTCCATCTTTCTTAAGGCTGCGTAATATTCTATAGTATACATGTACCACAATTTATTAATCCATTCATGGGCACTTGAGCTATTCCATGATTTAGCAATTATAAATTGGGTTGCAATAAACATTCTGGTACAAATATCTTTGTTATAATGTGAATTTTAGTCTTCTGGATATACACCTAGTTATAATACCTAGAGTAATTATAGAATCGAATGGCAGATCAATTTTTAGACTTCTAAGTTTTCTCCAACCCACGTTTCCAAAAGGAATATATTAGATTGTCTTCCCACCAGCAGTGTAGAAGTGTTTCCCTCTCTCCACATTCACATCAAAATCTCTGGTTTTAGAGTTTTGTGACATAGGCTGCACTTACTGGAGTTGGATGATATGTGAAAGTAGTTTTGATTTGCATTTCTCTGATGATTAATGATGATAATTTTTTTTTGTATGCCTTTTGGCCACATGTCTTTCTTCTTCAGAGAAGTTTCTGTTTAGTACCTTGCCAACCCTGAAATGGGATCACTTGTTCTTTTTTTGCTAATATGTTTGAGTTCTCTGTGGTTTCTGGCTATTAAACCTTTTTTGGAGACCTAACTTGCAAATATCTCCTTTCTTTCTGAGGGCTGTCTGATTGCTATATTTACTGTTTTCTTGGCTGTGCAGAAGTTTTTCAGTTTTATTAGGTGCCGGTAGTGTATTTTTGATGCTGCTTCAATTGTCTGGTGGGTGTTCCTCATAAAATATTCCCCCAGGCCAAATTCTACAAGAGTTTTTCATGAAGTTCTAGTATTTTTATAGTTTTATGTCTTAAATTTAAGTCTTTAATCCAGTGAGAGTAAATCTGAATTAATGGTGAATGGTGTGAGTTCAGTTTCATTCTTCCACAGGTTGTCAACCCATTGACCCAGCACCATTTGTTAAATAGGGAATATTTTTCCACTGAATGAGTTTAATTGGCTTGGCAAAGATCAAATAATGGTTAATAGCTGGGTTTATCTCTTGGTTCTCTATTCTGGTTCATACATCTATTTTTCTTTTTTTGTACCAGTACCTTGCTATTTTAATCAGTATTGATTTATAGTATAGTCTGAGTTCTGGTAGCATGATTCCTCCTGCTCTGTTTCTATTTCTATGTAATATCTTGGCTAATGTCTTAGTGTACCTTTAATATGGATTGAATTCAAATTGTATATTCCTTTCTGTAGTATGGACATTTTAACAATGTTGGTTCTTCCCAGCCATAAGCATGTTTTTTTGTTTGTTTGTTTGTTTGTTTGTTTTTCCCCATTGTTAATGTCTTCAGCTATTTCTTTGTGTTTCATAGTTCTCTTTAGAGATATTTTTCACATAATTTCTTCCTTAAACTCCTGAATATTTTATCTTCTTTGGCACTACTGTGAATAGAATAGCGTTTTTGACTGTTTTTGAACTTGACCATTGTTGATATGTATAAAGGCTATGGATTTATGAGTGTAAATTTTGTAACCTGTGATACTGATGTATTCCTTTATCAATTCTAAGAGTTTTGTGGTAAAATCCCTGGTGTTTTCCATATATACAATCATATCATCTGGGAAGAGTGAATGTTTGATGTCTTCAGACCATATATGGATACCTTTGATCACCTTTTCTACTGTAATTGCGACAGCTAAAACTTCAATTATAATGTTAAAGAGCATTGGAGACAATGAGCCATCTTACCTGTTCCTGATCTATGTGAAAATTATTACAATTTATCTTCATTCAATCTGATATTGACTGTGGGTTTACTGTGGAGGGCATCTATTAGTTCTAGTAATGTTCTTTCTATAGTAATTCACTTAAGTGTTTTGTTTTTTTTTTTTAGCTAAACTCTTTTATTATATAAAGTGCAGAAAAACAAAAAGAAGAAAATAAAAACATCCATGTTAAAGGGTGAAATTTAAAGATTTAAAAAACATGTTAAAAGACAGGCTCTACGAAATAAATGCAAACATTGTAGCCTGGTTACAATGGTACCCCAAAAGAAACATGTTAAATACTGTCAGAATGTTATATCTAATAATATATATTCATATACACAATACATACTGTATACAAATATATTTTAAAATTTAAATAAACTTATATAATTTGCTATTTTACTTACTACATTATAACTATCCTTCCATGCTAATGCATATTCATTTACTTTATCATTTCTAAAGTTTGAGGAGTATTCTGTTATGTTGACATGCCAAAATTCAACCAAATATTAAGTGCTCTCATCATGAAGTTACGATATATATTATCAAAACTTTTTTCTGCAACTTGAGAGAATTATATGGTCTTTATTTTTTAATTTGTTTATGTGCTGAATTATATTTATAGGCTTATGTTTATTAAACCACTCTTAAGACCCTAGGATAAAACCCACCTTGTCATGCTATATAATTTTTTTGATGTGTTGCCAGATTCTATTTATTTGAATTTTGTTGAATATTTCTACCTCAATATTCATTAGTGATATTGGTCATAATTTTCTGTTTTTGTTGAATTTTTTTCTGCTTTGGGGATCAAGGTGATGTTTGTTTCATAGAATGTATTGATTAGTGTTCCTTCTTTTTCTATATTTTAGAGAAAGTTGAATAATATATGTACTAGTTTCTCTTTATAGGTTTGGTAGAATTCTCATTGGAAGCTATCTTGTTCCCAGCTTTTATGGGGATTTTGTATAGTTGATGCTGTTTTAGAACTTGATATAGGCCTGTTCAACATTTCCACTTCATTCTGTCTAAGTCTTCAAAGGTTGAGTGCTTCCAAATATTGGTCAATTTCACTCAGATTTTTATATTTCTGATAATAATTTTTATTTTTATTTTTTATTTTTTGTATTAAATCATAGCTGTGCACATCCATATGATCACGGGGCATCATACACTAGTTTCATAAATCATTTCAAATTTTCATCACACCGGTCTACATAACCTTCCTGGCATATTTTTAGTTGTTGTGCCAAGACATTTACATTCTATATTTACTAAGTTGTAATATTCATTAAGAATTTTTTGAATTTCTGAAGAATCTGTTATTTAGTCTTTGTCATTTCTGATTAATTAAATTAAAGATTTTATTTTGTATGGTTATGTTTAGTGAACATTTTATCTATTTTATTGACTTTTTCATAAAACAAACTTTTGGATTTATTGATCAGTTGTATAATTCTTTTGGTTTCAATTTCATTTAATTCTGCTCTAATTTTGGTTATTTCATTTCTTCTTCTGGTTTTGGAATTGGTATGTTCTACCTTTTCCAGTTTATGAGATGTTCCAGTAAGTTGTTAACTTCCTCTTTTTCCATTTTTGTGAGGAATGCTTTCAGTGCTATAAGTTTCTTTCTTAAGAATGCCAACGCAGTATTCAAGAGGTTCTGATAATTCATGTCTTCATTATCATTTTTTTCCAAAAAAATATTTTTTCTTCTTAATCTCATCTTTGACATAGCTATTATACAGTGAGAGGTTATTGAGCTTCCATTGTTTTGTATGAGCCTGCCAATTCCTGTTATATTGATTTCCACTTTTATTTCATTGTGGTCAGAGAAGATGCAAGGAATAATTACTATTTATTTAAATTCACTGAGGCTAGACTTGTGATCTAAGATGTGATAAATTTTGGAATATGTTCCATGGGATAATGAGAAGAATGTACCTTATGTAAAATTTTAAAAGATTTTATCAACAAGATATATTTTATCTATCAAAAGCTTTTTCTGTTCAAATCATAATAAAGATATTTGTACCAGAATGTTTATTGCAGCTATATTCATAATTGCTAAATCATGGAAAAAGCCCAAATCCCCATCTATCCATGAATAGATTAATAAATTATGGTATATGTACACCATGGAATACCACACAGCCTTAAAGAAAGATGGAGACTTCACCTCTTTCATGTTTACATGGATGGATCTGGAACATATTCTTCTTAGTAAAGTCTCTCAAGAATGGAAGAAAAAGTACCCAATGTACTCACCCCTACCATGAAACTAATTTTGGACCTTCACATGAAAGCTATTACCCAGTTACAATCTAAGAATAGGGGGAAAAGGGAAAGGGTGGGGAAAGAGGGGGGAGGTAGGTAGAGTGAAGGGAATGGATGGGATTACAGCTGTGGTGCATCTTCCAAGGGTATATGTAAAACTTGGCAAATGTGGAATGTAAATGTCTTAGCAAAATAACCAGGAAAATGCCAGGAAGGCTATGTTAACCAGTGTGATGAAAATGTGTCAAACGATCTATGAACCAAGTGTATGGTGCCCCATGA
>CAUYPK010013670.1:67500-129998 GCA_963574355.1 Loris lydekkerianus | reverse complement strand
GGATAGGCAGAGGGACGGTGATAGTTGGGATTATACCTGTGGTGCATCTTACAAGGGTACATGTGAAACTTAGTAAATGTAGAATATAATTGTCTTAACAGAATAACTAAGAAAATGCCAGGAAGGCTATGTTAACCAGTGTGATGAATGAAAATGTGTCAAATGATCTATAAAACCAGTGTATGGTGCCCCATCATTGCATTAATACACACACCTATGA
Source organism: Loris lydekkerianus (assembly GCA_963574355.1). NCBI lineage: Eukaryota > Metazoa > Chordata > Mammalia > Primates > Lorisidae > Loris > Loris lydekkerianus. Next base: position 129,778 of record CAUYPK010013670.1, on the reverse strand, counting down.
TTTAATAATTTAAAAAAAGTGTAAAAAAAACCAAAAAACAAAAAACTGAGATTGAAGAAACATTAAAAAAAACTGCTATCAAAAAAATGCTCTGTTCCCGATGGCTTAACTCCAGTATTCTATCAAATCTTCAGCGAAAAGCTTATATCCATACTGCAGAAATTATTCCTAACAATTGAGAAGGCAGGAATCTTCTCCAGCATGTTTTACAAAGCAAACATCACCCTGATACCAAAACCAGGAAAAGATCCAACTAAAAAGGAGAATTTCAGATCAATTTCACTAATGAATAGAGATGCAAAAATTCTCAATAAAATCCTATCCAATAGATAACAGCTACACGTTAAGAAAATCATTCATCACAATCAAGTAGGTTTTATCCCAGGGATGCAATGCTGGTTTAACATATGCAATTCCATAAACATAATTCACTATTATCAACAAAACAAAGACAAAGACCATGTCATCCACTCAATAGATGCAGAAAAAGCATTTGATAAAATTCAGCATTCTTTTCTAATTAGAATACTTAAGAATTTAGGCATAGGTGGCGCTTTTCTTAATCTGATCAAAGCCATCTATGACAAAACCATAGCTAATATTATACTGAATGGAGTAAAACTGAAAGCTTTTCCACTTAGGACTGGATCCAGACAAGGTTGTCCTTATTGCCACTACTATTCAACATAGTGCTGGAATTATAGCCAATATAATCAGGGAAGAGAAAGAAATAAAGGGCATTCAAATGGGTGCAGAGGAGGTCAAAGTCTTGCTCTTTGCCAATGATATTATCTTATACTTGTAGAACCAAAGACTCAACCCCAAGACTCCTGGAAGTGATCAAAAATTGCAACAATGTGTCAGGATATAAAATCAATGTCCACAAATCAGTAGCCTTTGTATATGCCAATAACAGCCAAGATGAGAAGCTAATTAAGGACACAATCCCCTTTACAGTAGCTTCAAAGAAAATGAAATACCTAGGAATATACCTCATATAAGAGGTGAAGTACCTCATAAAGAAAAGTATGAAACCCTAAGAAAAGAAATAACACAAGGATGAACAAAAGGAAGAACATACCATGCTCATGGCTGGGAAGAATCAACATTGTTGATTGTTTAAATGTCTGTACTTCCCAAAGCAATATACAGATTCAAAGCCATCCATATTAAAATACTGACATCATACTTTAAAGACTTGCAAAAAATCTTCATTTTGTGCAGAACCAGAAAAAAACTCATATAGCTAAGGCAATTATTAGAAATAAAAACAAAGCTGGGGCATCAGCCTACCAGACTTTAGGGCGTACTATAAGGCCATAGTGATCAAAACAGCATGGTATTGGCACAAAAATAAACATAGGCATCTGACTGAATAGAAAACCATGAGATGAAACTAACATCTTACAGCCACCTAATCTTTGATAAACCAAATAAGAACATACACTGGAGGAAAGACTCCCTATTCAATAAATGGTGCTGGGAGAACTGGATATCCACATGTAAAGGATAGAAACTGCACCCTCACCTTTCTCCACTCACAAAAATTGATTCAAGATGGATAAAAGACCTACATTTAAGGCATGAAATGATAAAAATCATCAAAGAATGTATGGAAAAAATCCTTAAAGATATCAGCCTGGGGGAAGACTTTGTGACGAAGACTTACATGGCAATTGCAACAACAACAAAAAATAAACAAATGGGACTTAATTAAACTGAAAAGCTTCTGTATAGCAACAACCAAGGAGGCAACAACCAAAGCAAATAGACAACCTACACAATGGGAAAGGATATTTGCATATTTTAAATTGGACAAAAGCTTGATAACTAAGATCTACAGAGAACTCAAATTAATCAACATAAAAAGACCCAACAATCCGTTATATCACTGGGCAGGAGAGATGAATAGAACCTTCTCTAAAGAAGACAGATGAATGGCTAACAAATATATGAAAAAATGCTCATTGTCCCTAATTATTAGAGAAATGCAAATCAAAATCACCCCAAGATATCATCTAACCCCAGTGAAAATGTCCCACATCACAAAATCTCAAAACTGCAGATGCTGGTGTGGATGTGGAGAGAAGGGAACACTTTTCACTGTTGTTGGAGCTGCAAACTAATATAACCTTTTTTGGAAGGAAGTATGGAGAACTCTCAAATAACTCAAATTAGACCTCCCATTTGATCCTCCAATCCCATTACTGGGCATCTACCCAGAAGAAAACAAGTCCTTTTACCATAAATAAGGTCACATGTACTAGACTGTGTATGGCAGCTCAATATACAATCACCAAAATGTGGAAACAACCTAAATGCCCACCAACCCAGGAATGGATTAACAAGCTGTGGTATATGTACACCATGGAATACTATTCAGCCATTAAAAAAGATGGAGAGTTTACATCTTTTTTTTTTTTTTGCAGTTTTTGGCCAGGGCTAGGTTTGAACCCACCACCTCCTGCATATGGGGCCAGCGCCCTACTCCTTTGAGCCACAAGCGCCACCCGAGACTTTACATCTTTTGTATTAGCCTGGATGGAGGTGGAACACATTCTTCCTAGTAAAGCATCACAAGAATGGAGAATTAATTATCCAATGTACTAATTCTAATTCTAATATGAAGGCATGCGGCGCCTGTGGCTCACTGGATATAGGGCACCAGCCACATACATCGGGGCTGGCAGGTTTGAACCCAGCCCAGGCCAGGTTAACAACAATGACAACTGCAACAAAAAAAATAGCTGGGTTTTTGTGGTAGGCACCCTTAATCCCAGCTACTTGGCAGGCTGAGGCACGAGAATCACTTAAATCCAAGAGTTTGAGGTTGCTGTGAGCTGTGACACCACAGCCTTCTACCTAAGGCAACATAGTGAGACTATGTCTCGAAAAAAAAAAAATCTAATACGAAGGCAGTAGATGAGCTAATACAAAGGGTAGGGGAATGAGGTAGTGGGGAGAGGGGAAGAGGGAGGGAGATGGGGTCAAGGTGGGCACACGTCTTGGGGGCAGGACACAAGTATAAGAGGGACTTTAACAAATGCAATCAGCATAACCTAATTCTTTATACCCTCAATGAATCTCAAACAAGAAAACAAAAAACTCATCTTAGAAAAAGTGCCACATACTCATTGCTAAGTATCACTACGGTCATGTTTGAAGTACTCCCCTTGGGTAGCTATGCATGGACACCAGCAGCTAGTCTACCTTTCAAAGCTGTATGGGCCTCTTTTTCCGGAATGACCATGAGACTTGTCACCGTATTACCCTTGATGTCCTGAAGGTCATCAATTCTTTCAATATTTCCTTTATCTTCAGGTAAAGAAAAAGGTCATTGGGAGGCAGATCATGTAAGTAGGGAGGGGGTTCCAATACAGTTATTTGCTTACTGGCTAAAAACTCCCTCACAGACCACATCACGTGAGCTGGTGCACTGTCTCACACTGCAACAGCTGAGTTGTTGGTACAAAGTTTGGGTCATTTTCCTCTAACTTTTTCAAGTAGCCTTTTCAGCATTTGCAGATGGTAGGTTTTTTGTTTTTTTTGAGACAGAGTCTCACTATGTCACCCCTGGTAGAGGGCCGTGGCGTCACAGCTCCCAGCAACCTCAAACTCTTGGGCTTAATGATTCTCTTGCTTTAGCCTCCCAAGTAGCTGGGACTTCAGGTGCCCACCACAACGCCCAGCTATTTTTTGGTTGCAGTTGTCATTGTTGTTTAGCAGGCGCAGGCTGGATTCGAACCTGCCAGCTCTGGTCTATGTGGCCAGCCCTACTCACTGAGCTATGGGCGCCGAGACAGATAGTAGATTAACTGGATTAACTGTCCAGTTGGTGCAAATTCATAATGAACAATCCCTCTGATATCAAAACGGCTAGCAACATTGTTCTGACGCTCAATTTGGACTGATAGAAATGTTTTGGACATGGAGATGTTTACTTGGTCTCCTAGACGTCTCACAGTCAACCAACAATTTCAACACACAATTCAATGAACTTCTGCAATGTTTTCGTCAGTTCTGCTCATTACTGGCAACCCTGACCTCAGTGTCATCAGTGACACTTTCTCTCCCCTCAGAAAAATGTTTAATCCATTCATACACTGCCGTTTCCTTTCTGGTCTTATCCCCATATACTTGGACTGACATGAGGTTGCTGTGAGCTGTGACACCACAGCCTTCTACCTAAGGCAACATAGTGAGACTTGCTTTCACTTCCACTCTTGCTAAGTTTAACACGAAATTTATGAATGCTTGTTCGTTGCTCTAATTCAAGCTCTGACCTTGCAACGGCACATAAAAACACACAACAAAACAAAAGTGACTTGCACTCAGCAAGGCACCACATGCTGACACGAACGCAGCTGTGAGACCCTGACAGACCAAGGTTACGAAACCTTCCTGAGTTGTATGTGCAGAGTTGCTAACGTTATGGGCACGGTGGCAAGTCCACTAACTTAGTCGTCAGACCTTGTATACTTTCATTTTGGGAGGTAAATGCCTGGGAGCAGAATGGTTGGTCCGTAATGGGCAGCAGAAGAGATGTGCATGTATTCACTGCACAGACTGAGCATTTACAAGCCCAGCCAAGATGATTCACAGTGGCTGCAGATCCAAGGGGATCTCACAGTGTAGTTTATACAAACAGAGCAGTGGCACTGGGCTTTTCTATAATGAAAAGTTTGTTAAGTGTTGAAAAAATTAACACTGAAATTGGTGACGCATCCTCCCCCCACATGGACAAGGCAGTGTGTTTCAGTCTCTTGTCTTTGAGTCTCAGGGTTTTACTATTAAGGGCTTGTGTGTACCTTTTATTTATCCTGCTTAGGTTTTATGAATTTATTTAAACTGGTGGCTTGGTTTACTGAGTCTTTTTTGGGAAATAATATAGGAAATATAGTTTCTAATGTTGCTCTGCCTCATTCAATTTCTCCATCCCTTCTTGGATTACAATTATATGTGTGCTAGAATTTTTTAATCATGTTTTATATGTCTTTCTTTTTTTTCATATTTTCCATCCCTTTGCCTCTCTGTGCTTTGGACTGTGAATTTTCTTCCCATTTATCTCTCAGTTCGTTCATTATTTCTTCTGCCAAGTTTAGTCTACTGATAAAATCATGACCTGAATCGTAATTCCATTTACTTTAAGTTCTAAGCGTTCTGATTATTCTGAATGGCCTTCCTATCTCTGATGAAATTCCCTTTTCTTTTGTTTTGTTAAGCATACTAAGTTTAGTTACTTTAAAATATGTTCTTTTAACTCCAATTTCTAAATCTGCTGTTCTATCTTGTGCCTGCATGTAAGCACGCGTGTACGTGTGTGTGTGTGTGTGTGTGTGTCATCTTGGTTTTCACTTACTTGTCATGTTTCCTGACATGGCTGTTGAATTTTTTAAATTGAAGTTTTGACACTGCATTGTTAAAAATGTGAAATGATAGAGAAAGGCTCTAGAGAAAGCCATGTTTCAGATTTATCAAAAATCTAAACCTATATAGAAGGAGATCAGTCAACCACAAGGATAAAAAACATGAACAGAACGATATCACCAAAACACGTTTTAATTAAACTGCTCAAAAACAGGGATAAAGAGAAAGACTGAAAAGTAACCAGGGGATGGGGAATGGGAAGGGGACAGACATGTTGCATTCAGAGGAACAGTTACGGGGGCAGCAGCTTTCTTGCCGGAAACACTCACTGCAAATGAGAAACGGTGGACCAGCATCTTTATAGTACTGACAGCTGACTACTGCCAAACTAGAATTCTGTACCCAGTGAAAATATCTTTCAACATGGGAGGCAAAATAAAGACTATTTTTAGATAAAGTACAGAACCCAGGAGCATGTGGGCTGCAGACAGACCCACAGGAGGACTTGCTTCCACCCAGAGGGAGCCTGCAAGGCTTCCTGGAGGAATTCACATTTGATAGAAGAGAAGCCTAGAAGGGTGACAAGGATTCTGATGGACCAAACACGTGTCCCAGGTGCGATGAGCACGACCCCACTGGATCTCTGCTCAAGGGGCAGAGGCCACCCCCACTGTACGTCCTCACAGTACAAGGCTGTGTCCCTAGCACTGAACTGGCCCCTGTAGGAGCTCCAGGCCATTCACATTATAATTAATGAATAAATTAGCAAAGGCTAAGAGATTAGACTGGCAATACCACTCAGGGGGCTGGCCCAGAGCAGTGGGCAGATGGAGTGTTGATCTAGGGTCCCAAGCTAAGTAGCAACACAGAACTTTGGCATAAAAATCAAACATATTTACTGATTAAGTCTAGCATTTCCACATTGCGGCTCTTTTGGACATGAAGTGGGTTACACAGAGAGAGTATGTACCAAGCATGGCATGTGATGCCTGTTTGTGCATCTAATGCTGCCCTTGGGGGTCCCTGTGCAGCCACAGGGGCAGCCCTGGGTGCCCTGCGTTGTTTCCTGAGTTCCAGTGCTGCAGGGCCCTCGGGGAGCCCACGCTGCCACTCAGAAGCCCTGAACACACTCACAGGGAACCTGGGATTTTCACCAAATGAAAAGAGGCTGAAGGCAAATAAAATCCCACTTTGTTCCTGTTATCACAGTGCTTGTCCCAGAAAACAGCAAGCCTAGCACTTCCCATGAAAGGGGCTTTGTATGTCATCCAATTGGCACCAGCTCTGGGGGCATTTGTGGCTGTACTGTTCCCTCTCATCGGATCAGCCCCTGACCCGGTGACAGGACTTAACCCTTTACCTAGAGGGTTTTACAGTGGTTGCATATCCAAGGGAGTCTTACAGTGTAGCCGGATGCCCATAACATCCAGCTCCATGTTTATTCCAAGGACAGCAGCACAGGGAGACCTGGGCTTCCTGGGCCTTTTCTTCTGCAGAACCCAGGACCCTGCCTGCACTCAGAGATGCAAGTGGCTAAGAGCAACACCAAAGAGCTTAACATCACAACAACTAATCCACTAACTAGTTGGACTTCAGCATTCACAGATAAATGGGGCACAGTTGACATTTTCAGGTGAGCAAAGTCATTGCCAAATCCAGTGATGGGGAGTGCAGAAAGCGAGAAGAATGCTAATGGCAGCTCTGGTTTGCCCAGCACCTGCACCCTGCAGGCAGATGTTGCTCTCAGCACATCCCATCCCTACTTCCCTTCAGCCTGTGCAGTCCTCACAGAGTTTGTTCCCTGCTTGGCAGGTGAGGGATGAGGCAGAGAGAGCACAGTGTTCCTGCCCCCTGCCCCTGCTGGCCATCCAGCAGAGACAGCAGAGAACATGAAGCCCACAGGGCCGATGAAGGAAAATCTCAGCCCAAGAACAGACAAGGCACCAGCTAAGTGTGTACGGTCTGCAGACCACAAACCCTTCTGCATGGGTCCACCGCAGTGCTAGGGAGCCACTTGTTTTCAAAGCAGGCAGAACCCTTGTTGCCTAACTTGTACATTTGTTCACAGTTAAGCTGCAGGCGAAGTGTCAAAAATGAGGATGGAGAATGGGCTGAGCTCCTTTCCCGTGGGGGTCAGGCCTCTGCACTTTCAGCTGGGGACCTAGAACGGGCCCAGGAAATGGTGGGGGCAAAGATAAGGAGCAACGGTTCCTCCACCCTCTTGGCCAGGCAGGAGCACTCCCTGAGGTGTAAACACTGCAGCCTTGGGAGTGGAAATGTGACAGGCAGGGCCTCCTCTGCCCTGAGCCTCCGGCAGCCTGTCTCTAGGACACCATGGTGAAGACAATGGTCACTGGAAACAGCTACATGGCTGCTCCAAGGCAGGCAAACGTATAGGCCAAACACCACCCTGCTGAGGACACACGTCCTCCCCTATCAAGGTGTGTTTCCATGAGGCGGCAGCAGTGGAGGCCACACCGGGACACTGCTCTAGGCGGGCGTGCATGCTGCCAGCACCCTGCTGCCAGCTGCCATCTCGGGCCCCCACAGACGTTCCTTTTAGTTCCCAGGTAACCTCCTGGCACCATCTCGGTTCTGTCCTTAGTTCGCACAATATTCTCACATTTTTCCTGTGCTGCTGAGACCCAGAAGCATAATAGTGTTAGTGTTTGGAAACCCAACCTCATCTTGCTTTCTGCCGCCTGCTCCCAAGCCACCCAGTGGGGGCGAGGTACCTGGAAAGGGCTGTGTTGCCCGGCAGCCCGGGGGCCGGCAGGAACTGGGAGGCGAGTGCCCGTCCTCTGGGACCTCAGGAATGTCTGTGCTCATCTCCTTTCGGCTTCCACTTCCGCTGTTTCCTTTACCCAGAGCAAGGGTGAGGGAGGGTCACCGGCCCCTTTCCAAAAGATCTATTTTTATGCTCTTTTCCAGGCTTCCGTGGGAAGCTGAATACAACTCGCTTCCACTATTTACATGATATGTAAGTTAACAGGAAGAAAAGAAATCCCTGGCAGCTCATAGGCCGGGCCACTGGTCACTCTCCGAAGCCCTGGATCCTGGTCAAAGACCCACAGCCTACCTGTGAAAGAACTGCCAGCCAAATTAAAAATTCAGGAGGGAGTCAACATCAAGTTCATCCCTGAGGTACGACTCTTCTTTTAGATGCGGGAACCATAACTTACTAAGCAAAAATCAGGACTTGTGACACCAAAATAAATAAATAAATGAACGAATAATAAAATAAATAAATAAAATTAACATCTTCCTGTCTTCCTAATTTCGTGAAAAATAAAAATCTTACAAAAGCATAAAGATGATTCACTCACACATCAATTAGTTGGCAATTACAAATTGATGTTCAGCTTATATATATCATCTTTAATGAAAAGCAAGATGGATTTAGCTGAGGTCAGTATGATAAGCTTCCTATTAAGGAGGAGATAATTAAGATTTGCTAATTAACTAGCTAAAAAGTCCGTCTCAATCTACAGCCCCTAAAGACACAGGTATATTCACAACACACCTTATTAAGATTTCCTAATTAACTAGCTAAAAAGTCCGTCTCAATCTACAGCCCCTAAGGACACAGGTATATTCACAACACACCTTTACAAGTGAATGGATCACCTGTTCTCGTCTCCTGTTGGTTTCCACCCACCTTCTATCTTCCATCAATCTGATCATCCTCATCCGTCTATCCATCCATTTATACATCCCTCACCTGCACCTATCTTTGATCTCTCTGTCCCATCTATCATCTGTCCCCTCCCTCATCACTGGCCATAACCCAGGATTATGATGTTGTTAAATAGGAAGTCTCCTTATCTACCCTTTGTGAGAGTTCTAACAAACGGAACATCAATAACTCTTCTGTCTCCTTTCTTTCTATTTCCAGGTGTGGCATCTGGGGCCAGAGAGAAGGGGCAGCATAGGTTCCCTCATTCTAGTCTGGGTTCTTCCACCCCAGGCTGGGGGGTGCTGGTCACATTCCTAACCTCTGTGGCCTCCACGTTTTTTAGCTACACATTCCCTTCAATTGAGATCAGATGAGATGATTTCTTAGCTCAGAATTTTAAAATTCTACGATAAAAAAGCAAGATATTGTATGGGAGGGTCCATGGCAGTGGTTTTTTTTTGTTTGTTTGTTTTTTTTTTAAATAAAAAAAGGGTCTTTATAATTCTTCTGTTGTCTAAGAACAACGGGCCATTTAACCAATCTTCTTGAAAGCAAAGGAAAAACAGGCAAGCAGCCAGATATAATGAGAATTAATTAGCAAAAACCCCAAAACACTGAAAAAGCCTTTTCATGGTTTTTGATGAGAATCAAAGTCCGGCATCTCAGGCCTGGTGGAGACTCCACAGACAGAGACGGGCAGCCCCCAGATAGATAAACGCACGCTGTCTTGGTGTTGAGCCTTTTCCTTGGTAAATCCTGACGTCCAAATCACATAATATAACTTTGTCCAACGACGTAAGGCACTGTTTTTGGTAAATACCAGGAATGCTCTTTCAAGGACAACACTGGCTCTGCCTTCTTGAAGGAAGCAAGGCCTCACTCCCCCACTGTGGCAGCACCAGCCCAGCCAAGCTCTGGAGCTGAGACTCCTATCCACCAGCAGCCAGGCAGGGCTTCTATGGTGTTCTCATCCCAGCTGGGATTACCCTCTTCAGGGACAACATGACACTGCCTTCCTTTTAGCCAATAATACAGAAGGAAACAGAAAATGCAGTAGGAATAATTCTTACAATCAGGACCCTGTTTCTCTTATACTTTGAACATGTCCCATTTATATTCAAGGTTTTGATCCAGAAAGACCGGAAAGAAAACACATCTCCCAATTTAGTTGGTGTTGCGTACAGAATTCTAATGCTGAAATGGTGAAAACAGTTCTTTTTCTTTGCAGGGAATGTTTGCGAAGCAGTTTCTACACTTAGGATGGACTCAGCAAGGCCAGCTCCTCTGGAACCAAGGAGGCTCGGTGACAACCTACAAGGATGAGCTTCATAAAAATGTGCCTGGGTGTGAAGTTCTCAGGAAAACAAAGGACTTCCTTCTTCCTAGACTTCAAGGAAAGATGCCATTGGGGTGGAGCTACTGAGGCAAACTACAGACCAAACGGAGCCAGGAAGCTGGAACTGTGCGGAAGATGAGAGAGAGGGAGAGAGAGAGAGAGGGACCCACCCGCCTGGTGACTGACAGTCCCCATGAAACAAGAGCTGAGGTCAGAGCCCTTCACTGTGGCTCAGTTACATTATTCTTTTCAAATTGTAGTAAAACACACATCACATAAAATTTACCTTCTTAGCCACGTTTAAGTGCACAGTTCAGAGGCATTAAGAACATTCACAGGGATGTGGAACCCCCATCCATCTCCAGAACTGTTCATCTTGCAAAAATGAAACTCTCTTCCCATTGAACAATAATTCCTGATTTCTCTGCCCCCCCCCCTCACCCTCCCAGCCCTCCCTTGGCAACCATCATTCTACTTTCCGTATCTAACAGTTTGATGACTCTGGGAACCTCATGTAAGTGGAACCATACAAGATTCATCTTTTTTTTTTTTGAGACAGTCTTACTTTGTAACCCTTGATAGAGGGGCTTAACGTCACAGCTCACAGCAACCTCCAACTCTTGGGCTCAAGCAATTCTCTTGCCTCAGCCTCCAGAGCAGCTGGGACTACAGGTGCCCGCCACAAGACCTGGCTGTTTTCAGAGATGGGGTTTTGCTCTTGCAAGACATAGACATCTTGAGACATAATGTCCCCAAGGTCCATCCATGCTGTAACACCTGTCAGAATTTCCTTCCTTAAGGTTGAAAAATATTCCACTGCACAAATACATCACGTTGGTCTCATTCATCCGCTCACCTGTCCATGGACACCAGAGGCTTCCACTTTTGACTACCATGAATGATTACATTTCCTCTTTTCTTATTTCTTTAGTTAGTTTGAGTTGGGCCTGGCTAGTTGTGACAGAAAGCATCCACAGGGACACCAGATGCTTGTCTCAAAGCTGCTTCCAGTCCAGGGGAAGGAAGCAGACAAGAAGACATCAGGAGAGGGTCAAGCTCTGAAGGACGTGTACACAGTGCAACAGAGAGAAGAAAAGAGGCATCTGGGTCCCCACAGGGGAGCCTTCCTTGTGCTAAACCAGACACACAGGCACACACACACGCACAGAGGAAGTATTTTCCAAGCAGACAGAGGACCTTCATGACATCCCTGGGTCAACTGCGATGACAGCAGTGGCAGATAGGAGCAGTGGCAGGGCAGGTACAGGCTGTTAGAGGAAGGCAACTGAAGACACGAGCTGGGCCTGTGTCGGGGACACGCGGTACCTGCCATGCCCTGTTTGGTCTGTCTCCAGGCAGAACTCCCAGAGTGCCTGGCCTTCCTCTGCAAAGGAGACGTGTGGCACATGCTGAACTCTGCTGTGGCCTGTCCCAGGAAAGGCCACTTCAGCCTGGTGCCAGATCACTTGACATATGAAGCCCTGAGGAGTCTTGATCCAAGATAATACTTTTCTCCTATAATTACAGCACCGTGGAGATTCAAATCACGTTCTGAGCAAGCACCCACCAGTCCAAAGCTCTCCTGTCATCTCAGAAGTCTCTTGCTACAATGAAGAATTCTTATTTGTTGCGCAAGATTCCAATGGACACAAACTGAAGGAAAGACCTCCTCAGAGGATGGCACCTCTGAGCACCCTGGGGACCTGCATCTATTATGCTCCCCACCCTGCGAAGTAACCGGAATGACAGGCTTCTAATGGGAGAGCTCCAAGGTACTTTCAAAAACTGGACGACTGCTGCTTCTGAGAGAATGTCACTGGTCAAATTCTAAAGGCAGGACCCTAACCAGGCAGTGGCGTCTTTGTCAAGTACTTCTAAATCACCCTGCGAGCAGCAGCAAGTGCGATGCTGAGAATTTTGGCTTCGGTAAGTATTCAGAACCTCAGCTTTAGCCAAGCCTCTCACTCAGTTAACAAAAAGATGTATTCCCCACATGGCATACACCACTGCTGTCTACACAGGGGGCGGCCACAGCGTTAGCACCCTTGCTCACCTGCATCCGGAAGGAAACTCTCACACATCGGCCCTCTAGAGTAGGATTTGAACACACTTCTTTCTCTCCCTGGTATAACCTTATTCCTTTCTCTCTACACAGCTCTGTAAGTTGGAATCCTGCTGTTCCACTAAAACCTGGTGTATTAGCCAGCTCAGGCTGCTGTAACAAATACCACAGACTGGGCAGCTTAACCAACATAAATTGGTTTCCTGACAGTGCTGGAGGCTGAGTCTGAGATCAGGGTGTTGGCCGGGGTGAACCCTTCCCAGGCCTCTCTCTCATCCTCTCCCTGTGTCCTCGGGTGGCCATTCCTCTTTGTCCAAATCTCTTCTTACAAAGATGCAATGCCAGGCGTGCCAGAGGAGGGCCCAGCCTCAGGGACTCACTTTAACTCATTTCATTCACCTGCAGAGAGGCCCTTTCTCCAACTAGAGTCACATCCCGAGGTCCAGGTGACGATTTCATTCAACATGTGAATTTGCGGGATTGACAGGACGGTCGCAATTCAGCCCCTAACATAAGATGTACAGTTTGGGGACGCGTGACCATTCTGTAAATGGCAGGATAGTGACAAGGCCCTACTTCAAAGGGTTCCCAGGAGGATCAAATGAGTTAGGACACCGAATGTACCGACAACAGTGACTGGCCTGAGCTCCAAATGTCACTCATAGTGAGAAATGGAAACGGGCAGGAGGCACATGGCTTTTCCAGGGACACAGGACTGCTAGTTTGTCCCTGCCAATGCTTGGGGATGTCAATTCCCACCAGGCTGCGGCAGGACTCCAAGAGCAGCTGGCTGTGCCAGCAAGCCTGTGTCTCTGGGCCCCGAGCAGGCCGCAGGGATGACGGTGCACAGCATCGCCTTCCTTGTCAGCTGGGGAGCTCCTCACTCAGAGCCGCACACAGCATCGCCTTCCTTGACAGCTCTAAAGCTCCTCACTCACAGCCTGGTGGCTCACGGAGAAGCTGGCGAGGCTCTGAGCGGCGGCCTGGGGCTTTCCCAGTCCCTGCTGCTTCTGTCGCTCTTGTTTTTTCCCTAAGGTTTCTGAGCATTTCTAAGGCACGCCACTCACTCTGTCTGACTGACGCCAGGGTCTTAATTCCAACCCCTTCATTTCTGGTGGTGCTGTTCTCCCTCTGGCTGGCTCCACGGCCATGCGGCAACCACCACCGGCCTCCAGGCTGCAAAGGTGCTGTCAAGCTCAGCCCGTTCAACAGAGTCCAAACCTCATGAATGCAGAGGCCACCAGCACTGCTGGAACACCACCAGTAAGCAGAGGCATTTGGCTAGGCTTCCAGCAGAGACTTGAATGTATTAAAATTTCTCCAAATGTTAACTACTGACATTCCAAATAACGAGGCGATTTTTAGCAATGTATAGTGGCTGTCACACGTGGATACCCCTCCAAGAGGGCCATCCTGGGACAGGACCTAGCAATTCTGAAAGCTCTCCTCAGCTCCTCTGCCTGGAATTACTACTGTCTCACAGAAACTGGTTTAAAAGAAATGACCATTTTGCTTTGAAGGCAAGGAAGAAACAAACGGGGTGGGGGTGGGAGCAAAAGGACTTTCCCCTTCAACAGACCAAACTGAGCTGATCTTACTCAACATTGTCTTCTTCCCAAAAACACCAGCCAGTTAAAATCCATGGCAGACTATAAAACACCACTTTGTCTCAAACACCCCAGCCGCTTTCCAAACAGTTGTTCAGGGTGGGGAAGCCGCTGCTGATGCTTCCCTCCTGTCCAGCGGGCCCTGTGTGTCAGTGACAACGAACACTCACCCGGGGCCTCCTAACCCTCCAGCTCTCCTGGAAGGGGGGGTCTCCTCGGGGTTCCACAGAGGAGAGGTCACAGCCTAATGAAGCACAGGGGTACCAGGTGCCCTCAGAATGGGTCCCCCTGACCCCAGGACCAGGGCCTTGACCCATTATGCATCCTTGACCTACGGAAGGTAGCAGGACGCAATGGCAAGAACACATGTGAGACGGAGACAGAATGGGCAGAAATAGGCAGGGAAGTGAAAATTACACACATTGTTCATCAGGAACAGAATACTGAAGGGAGAAGCAGCGAGAGAGGTGGAGGAGGAGAACAGGGGCCTGTGAAAGTCTGCAGGTGACAAACAAATCAAGGACAGTGGCTAAATCTAAGCTGTTTATAGTATTTCCTGTTAGCCAAATGTCCACACTGGAAGGGCTGGAGAGCTCAGATAATGCAAGAAATGCAAGAAAACCCTTCCCAGGGTTCGAGCCTCCCTGCAGCCTCAAGGGCGATCTGGCCTTATTTTCTGATCCCCCATACAGAGGCCCTCGGCAGCCACAGACCCTGCCATTCTCGGCACACAGCAGGTAACATGCTCCACTGGGACTGTGGGGATGGATGACCCAGAGTGGAGGCCGTGTCTCATGACCATCACTTTACCAGGGCCTCCTAGGCAGGGTCCAGCAGGGACGGGTTGCCTGCTAAGGGCTTACCACATGGGGGCACACTGTCCCCAGCCCATCCACAGCTCTGCACACTCCAGGCTGGCCATGCAGCTGACCTAGGGATGGAGGTATGGCTTTTCCAGGCCTTGTCACCCCCATGCTGTGTCTCCTGCTGTCAGAGTCACAGGTCTGAAATTTGTGCTTATCTTTTCAATCCCAGTACATCATGCCTTATGTGGCACTGATTTCCCTCCCTTTGTGGCACATAAAATGGTGATTTTCCTGATAATCCACCTATCTTTGATTGGTGGACCAAAACCAAGAAGGCTAGGAAGAAATGGCATAATGCTTTTCAAGTACTAAAAGGAAAGAACTGTCAACTGTGAATTCTATACCCAGCAAAAATATCCTTCAGAAATGAATGGAAAACAAAAACATTTAGAAATGAAGAAAAACTAAGAGAATTCAAGGTTTGCAAACCTACCCTTCAGGAACGGCCAAAGGAAATTTCTAAACAGAAAGACAATCCTAAGATTTAGTTTTCTTCTAAAAGGAAAGAAGAACATCAGAAATGAGTCTGAGAAGGGGAAAATAAAATAGTGCATCTTTTTTGTCATGAACTTCTTACCCACTTTTGATGGTTGAAGCAAAAATTAGAACCTCATCACATTCGGTACTCAGTGTACATAGACAAAAATACTTGAAGCAATTATATTTTAAAAGTGAAGAGGGGGGAAAGAACCCAAACTGAAATAAGATTTATATACTTTACTCCCAGGGATAAAACACTGATACCAGTAGACAGTGACAAGTTACACAAGTACATTACCTTCAGAGAAATCACTAAGAAAATGTATGCAGAGATATACTCAAAAACACTACCAATAAATCAAAATGAAACCTGCCCCCGTGACAAGTTTAAGAAATCCACAGTAAATCAAAAGAAGAGAGGAGAAGAAAACAGGGAAAACAAAAAATCATGCACCCAGATTTTCCACTGGAACTGATGTTTGCGTATGTTAGGACTTTACCTTTTCCACAGGGGAAGCCTTCTTGGCTCTATCCGGGGGATGGTCCCTCCTTCCCCTGCTGACCTGGTTATACCCCTTTTGACTGGCACCAAAGTTCTAATCATGTGTTGGTCTACTCTGTACCTTCACCTGTTTGTTGGTCAATTTACATATGCTTGCACCAGCCCATAACTGCTGAATACTCTAACTTCATGGTAAGCCCTCATATCTGGCAATTGTATGCAAATTACTCAGAATTTTTACTTCAGTATGTAAGTTTGAATCAATTTATCAATTTCTATGAAAAAAAAAAAAAAACAACTTTTGGCTTGGCAACCGTAGCACAGTGATTACGGCGCCCGCCACATGCACTCAGGCTGGCAGGTTCGAGCTTGACCCAGGCCAGCTAAACAACAATGATAATTGCGACAAAAAATAGCCAGGCATTGTGGCAGGTGCCTGTAGTCCCAGCTACTCAAGAGGCTGAGGCAAGAAAATTGCTTAAGCCCAAGAGTCTGAGGTTGCTATTAGTTGTGATACCACGGCACACTACCGAGGGTGACACAGTGAGACTGTCTCAAAAATTTTTTTAAAAAGTAAAATTAAAAAGAAAAAAACTGTTGGCACTATGATTGGAATTGAATTCAATACTTAGATGAAATTTGGAAAATTCAACATAATTATAACATTTTCTTTTTTCTTTTTTTTCTTGAGACAGAGTCTCACTGTGTCACCCTCAGTAGAGTGCTGTGGCTTCATAGCTCATAGCAACATCAAACCCTTGGGCTCAAGTGATCCTCTTACCTCAGCCTCCTGAGTAGCTGGGAGGCTATTTTTTAGAGGAAGGGTCTTGATCTTGCTCAGGCTGGTCTCCAACTTCTAAACTCAGGCAATCCACCTGCCCCAGTCTCCCAAAGTGCTAGGATAACAGGTGTGAGCCACCGTGCCTGGATTCAAAACTTCCTTCCATTGCTCCCCATTTATCTAGATGTTTTAATATTTTTTCAATGAACTTGGAAACTTTTCTCTCTTGAGGAAAAATAATGTCATTTTAAACAGTCTGGCAGTAACTTTATTACTCTAATTTCCTTTCAATTGCCACCATGATATTCCTGTGTGATTTCCTCCCACCCAAGTGTAGTATGAGCTACCAAGGCAAACAGGACTTAATAGGGATAGAAAGTCTACCTGGCAGAACTGACTGGACCACGGCAGAAACTGTCAGGAAAAACCAGACATGGAGGAGTCTACTTGGCCCAGACGAACTGTGTGACGTTGTCTTGCCTCTACTTACAAATGCTCAAGGAAGGGGTCCTAACACCCACATCTTCCAGAATTATAACTCCTCAGTGCTGTAAGGGAGTTCAACAGAATTCCAGAAGCTTTTCTTTCTTTCTTTCTTTTTTTTTTTTTTTTTTTTTTTTTTTCAGTTTTTGGCTGGGGCCAGGTTTGAACCCGCCACCTCCAGTATATGGGGCCAGCGCCCTACTCCTTTGAGCCACAGGCGCTGCCCACTAGAGAAGCTTTTCTGACATTCCAGTGATTCCTTGGTCCCATGTTCTTCTGTTTATCTTTACCTTGTATCTTGGTAAAATCACAGTGGGTAGTGACACAGAGTAAGGGGACAGAGTGTGCTCTGTGACGGGGACCTTCTGTTCCCTTTGCTTTTATAGTAAAGAGATTTGCATCATTTCTAAATCACAAGTCTTTCCTCATGGGAGGGCGGGGAGAGCAAAGGTGGTCTCAGGGGGACAGGAGGCAAAGGAGTGGGGGTGTAGTTCTCAACAGACCACAGGACTGGGAGCCACCCCAGACCTGCATCTGACCCCTGCATGACCAGCTTACATGTACCACACCCAGCAGCCCTAACTGTCCTGACCCCATCTTGGCCCGGCAGCTTCATGACCTTGAATGTTAGTATCTTTTAAAACACAGGAAGGTGGAAATCAAAGTGTATTAGAGAGACAGGACGCAGTGGACCACAATTAGGACTGCTACTGATGTACAGTCCTTGCTGTGCAAACTGCTTACCTAGAACTGTAGGGATCAGTCCCAAACTCCACCCACGTCCATCTGCCATTATGTTCTCAGAGCAGGGCAGCAGCAGTACAGGCCCGGATCTGACTGTTAACAGCTTTTAATCACAGATTTTTCAGAATTGTTGTAAAATCCTGGCTACATTACACGTATGGATAGTATTCGTAAAGCAAATAATAAAAATCCTGGCTACATTACACGTATGGATAGTCCTCGTAAAGCTGCTTATACTGAGCAGCTCAGTATAAGAGCTGCTCTTTGCTGAATGCCTACTGTACACCAGCTCCCTGCTGCCCCCACACAGCCTACACCTGACTTAGTCCTCATAAAGACACCTCCATGGGCAAAGCATTGCTCCTTCTGAAGAAGAAGGTTAAGAAATTTGTTCTAAGGAAGCCAGCTCCACTCCTGGACTCAGAGTCTGTGTCCTTGCCATAAGACACCCTCGCCTCCTATCAGCAAGGTCTCAAATTCAGCAGCCCTAGCTTAATAAAATCACTCCTCTTGCCCCAAATCAATGTAACACTCATTCTGGAAAGGACAGAGAACCTTTTGAAAGCGTTTGCCCTGTGTGTTAGAAGACGCGGGTACTTTATAAGCAACTTAGAGCCATTGACTCTGGCTTCTGCTCAGAGCATAGAAAGCCCCAGAAGAGGCTCCCAAGACACCCACCGGCCACCCCCACTGCAGGCTGAAGAAAGGAGAAAAGAACCTCTCTCTAAATATGCATGGACCAAAATTCTTTTAATATCATCTCAAGAGTTGGAAAATATTTCCATCCCAACCAGACAATTTCTAATATGTCGACATACACATGGAGGTCATGAAGAGTAACTACTGTACATGAACTGCATTCAATGGACAGAAAACCTTTAAAAGACAAATTATCCTCTATTCCCCTGCAGAGGAAACTCTCTATCCTGGAAAGCCCAACACAGGAGACTTTCATACTGGGGAGGAAGAGGTGGACCCTGACCTGCTGGGGCTTGTCTGAGGGGTCCTGCTGCGCTCGGCCACAGTGGGGGATTCTGGGCTTTTCACTCTCGTCCTCTTAATCATCTCCATCCTTCTAGCTGAAACACACACAGGGCACTGTTGAGTCTGGCCAACTCCCCTGGGTCCCTCACGTGTGGGGGAGGTGGCTGTAGCCTCATCCCCAGTTTGGAGAGTTTGGGGGAAGAAAGAGTGAAGGAACAGATGCTTCTTAGCCCAGAGGCCCTGATAACATAACCTGAGCAGGTTACTTCAGTGAGCACATGTTTTGTTTCAAAGTCATAGGCTTGTTTAGAAATATGCCCTTTGCTGCAACCAGAGAAGAAATGAGAGCACACTTCATGTGTAAACTTGGGGCAGCTCCTAAAGTTTTCCTTCAGATTTTTGTAGGAAAAGCTGCTTCTCTTAGGAAGCTGCGCTCTTCCTCACTCAGGGCACAGATCCTCTGCCTCTGGGTTTCTGACCTCTGGGTCTCCGAAGGTGCCCGTGGCAGCCCACGATCCTTCTAGAGCCCTGTGGGGGTGGATAGTGACAGCCCTGGAATGAGGCTGGCTTCCTTTATCAGTTTCAGCAAAAGAATGTGCTGTGTGAGGAAGCTACAAAGGCTGCACATCTGTAAACCAGGCTTCTCTTAGTTGGGATGGATCTCAGCAGACAATGCACGACTTTCTCCTGGAAGGAGAAGCTCTCCAGGCTCAAAAGCTGGGGGTGTTTTGTCCCAAAGCCTTGGGGACTTGAGAAACTATCACCAAGTGACAAGGAGGCTGTAGCAATGGTGGGTCCTCCTCCCAAGTTCCTTCCTGGCTTCCTGGCCCCTTGGCCTCTGCATCCCACCTCATCCTCTCCCTACCCCCACCATCCCCCTCCCCCAGCGTCCAGAAGATCAGGTTTCAGCACAGGCATCTGGATGTGGCCAGAGGCAACAGGAGCACAGAAGACACCAGGAGCCCTGGGACCCAGAAGGAAGAAACAACAAGGCTCCACATCCAGCTTACCTGGGCACCCGGGGCCCTGGTCAGTCCATGGAAGGGCCTGGAGGCACAGGGGCGGGACAGAAGGGGCTCCACAGGTTCTGTGCCCAGCAGTCCTATGTGGTGAGCAGTGTCCCGAGTCCCTGTCCCAGCAGTGGCGTCCCCCACCCACCAGGGCAGGGTTCTGTGTTCCGGCCGGTCCCAAGGGAGTCGGGCGGGAGGCGGGGCGGCCACCTCCAGAGAGGCCCATTCAGAGGGCGGCAGGGAGAGCTCAGTCCAGGAAAGAATCCCGGGATTGTTGGGCTGCTGCGGGCTGTGCAGGCGGCCTGCCCAGTCAGTGCCTCCGGACGGCCCTAGCCCCGCCTCATCACTGCCGTGGTTTGCTTCCTTTTCATTTCTTCTCCTTCTTTTTCCTTCCCTGCTTTATTCTCTTGCAACCTCCCTACTGGAACCCATCACAGCCTAGTTTTAGCCCCAAGGCCTGTGTCACTCAAGGCACAAGGAGCAGGACCTCCACCATGCCTCCAAACCTGACCCTCCAAAGTCAGACCCCGATTTCCCCAGGACCCCACATTCACAGTGGAAAGAAGCTTCCAGCAACCAGCTGAACCCAAGAAGAAATGGAAACCCAAGGAGTCTCAGACAACCAGGGCGTCCCTGGCCAGTGCTCATCCCTCCACACCCCCTGCCGGAGTCTACATCCCTGTCCCTTTGCCCAGGACAGCACCATCTGCCTCTCATCCATGCCTGGAGGCCTCTCTCCCCCCTCATCTCCTGCACAAACAGTCCAGGGGACTTTCTGGTGCAAATGCCACCCTGGTACTTACCCTGAGCAAACCCTGTGGGCCTTCCTCAGCCACAGGTGGCTGCGACACCCAGCCAGAGCCCATCTCAGAGCAGATCTCCAGCACCTCAGCCGTCTTGCCCTGGCTGGCAGCCGACTCTAACGGCAGGCTGCTGGGCTGGCAGTCCCCATGCGCTGGATCTCATCTTCCTCACTCAGCTTGCGCTTTTCCCTCTATCTAAAATGACCAACTTCCCAAGCCAACTGGTAAAGAACTCCTATACATTCCTCAAAGCCCATTTCCAATGACTCCACACTTCCATCGGATTTGGGACACCCTCAGTCAAGGGAAAGTGCTCTGTGGCAATGGCCTGAGTTCTGACTATAACATAGACGCCTAGCAGAGCACGGGGCCTGTCATGTGAGTGTCAGCCTTTGAGGCAAGGCACAGTACTCAGGCTTCTGTCACCAGGGACAGCACAGAATGGGCACTCACCCCTGGCTTCTCCTGGCTTCTGGGTCTGGTAAAGTCCCACTTTCTCTTGAATGCTAGTGCTGACTTTGCTTCCCATGGAAAGTTCTCCCCATAAGAGAAGGCACTGTGATCCTCCCGGGATGTCTCCCCTTCTTGCACGTCCCCTGGCACTGCCCTGGCACTCAGTCTCTGCACGTGCAGGTGCAATAGGCTTCCGGATAAAAGCAAACAAGCAAATGCCTTTCACCAAAAGAGACAGGGCTTTCTGGGACCCTTAGAGCCACTTCTCTTAAATTACATCCAGGAACATGCCTGGAACCCTCCTCTCAAGGGTCTGAGTAGGCACTTCCTCCCCCTGTTTACGTGTTTGCAGGGCAGACCATGCTGAGCATGCTGTCGGAAATGCCTGACCACAGCTGGGGCAGGCTCAGCAGCGGATGGACTGGCCTTTCCCATGGCCCATCACTCCCTGAGCAGAGGAAGGCAGCACAGAGCAGCAAGACTTGCAGCCCGACCCAGGAAGGACGACCGTGAGCAGGAGGGTACTCCTGAGGGGTCCCCCTTCCCTTCACGGCACTGCAGGTCTGGGTCACACCCATAGGACAGGGGGAGAAGAGGAGGGCAGGGCTGACTGCTTCTGTGCTGTGTCCAAGCTCTTCTGAGAGGCGTTCTACAGACATTTGAGAACTGCTACATACACAACTGCCTCTTTCTTCTCTGCTGTAGGTGCAGAGCCAGGGACTTAGGTGATTTTGAGGTTGGGCTCTGGGTAGCAGCAAGTCGCTGCTGATAAAAAGATACATTTGGAAAAATCCTCCCCTGAAACTCTGCTGCCCCTGCTAGAGACCCCAGTCTGTGTGCTCAAGGAGGAAAGAACAGGAATCTCACACCTCAGGCTGCCCCAGCTGCGACCACCCAGTACACCTCAGTGACAACCTGAGAGCGAGCAGGGGCACAGGTGTGACACACGGAGACAGCAGTGGGGCCACCACTGGGCAGCACCCACCCCCTCAGGAGTCAGGTGCCGGTTCTACGTGGGGCTCTGTCCATACGCTTTTCAGGCTCTTTACAATGGGCTCCCTAGAGCTGAGAGGCCGGCTCTCCTTCCACTCATCAGGAAAAGAAAACAATGACAAACTTTCATCCTGAACCTTCTCTGAGCTAGATGCCGGGAATGTGATGAAGACTGCGCTGGAAATGTTCCGAGGTTGAGTCGGAGGCCGAGGGGCAAACCCCAGATCCCACGGAATGCAGGTGAGCGTGAGGGGGAGGAAGGAGGGAGAGAAAAAAGAGGGAAGGGGAGGGGGGTGACGGAGTGTCCCATTAGGAGGAAGGCACAGGGAACTCTGGCTGCCGCTGAGATGAAAGACAACGGGAAGGAAAGCAAATGGGAGGGAAGAGTCAGGGTGTGGCGATGGTTGTCCTGTCGCTGAGCCTAGAGAGGGAGCATGGGAGGATGGGGGGACTGCCCTTTCTGAGCCAGATCTGATCACCCGCACACATCTCTTCCTTGGCTGACCTTCCCCCCTCCCATCAGCCTCATGAGTCCAACAGGGGCCATGTGCCACCACCTCCCACCCTCCTGACCGCTGGCTCCAGGGCAAGCCTCTGTGTCCACATGAGGAGGTGGAACTGTGGACCAATCCTACTCCCGACAATCGGGTGACCCACAGGGACCTCTCAAGACGGGGTACAAGACGCAGCACAGGAAATCCAGGCCTTCGCACGTGAGCTGGTTCAAGGACGGGGTGCCACTCATGCAAAGTTTGGGCATCTCCATGATGCGCAGGGCGGCCCTGTGTGGCCTGGGTGGGGGTGATCAGGGCGCCCCATAGCTTCTGTCTCCAGCAACAGGCTCTGCCCCCGTAAAACAAAACTCAAGACTCTAAGCAGGGTCTTAGAGTGTCCTGAACAGGGAGGCACAGCCAACTGCGGTCCTCACGAGACTGTTCCAACATTCCTCTCTTCTCTTTCTGAGAATTACCTTGCGCCAGCACTCCTGGGGAAGCTCCACTCTGTGGTTTGCTCCCTTTTTTTGGAGGCATGGTCTTATTTTATGGCCAAGTAGAGTGCTATGGTGTCGTCACAGCTCACAGCAACCTCAAGCTCCTGGGTTAAGCAATCCTCGTGCCTCAATCTCCCAAGTAGCTGGGACTACATGCGCCTGCCACAATGCCTGGCTAATTTTTGTACGTATTTTTGGTAGAGACAGGGGTCTAACTATGCTGCTCAGGCTGGTCTTAAACTTTTGTCCTCAAGTGATCTTCCCAACACACCCTCCCAGAGTGCTGGGACTACAGGCATAAGCCACCATGCCTGGCCTGCTTTCTGGTTTTTGACACTCAAGTAGAAGCATCATTTATATTTTTTCAGAGATTAAAGGGATTATAAATGAATATAAAAAAAAATCCCCCAAACCTCAGTTATACCAGACTTCACCGTATGCCAGGGATTAAAAATGAATATTAAAAAATACCCCCCCAACCTCAGTTACACCAGACTTCATAGTAGGCCAGCAGAATGCTTTTCTGGGAAAATAAAATTCCAACAGCTGTTCACACAGTCTCTCTGCCGTGTGGCACACTGGGACCTGTAGGGACCCCATGGTGCCCGCGAGGAGCTTGCTTGGCCCTGGAACATTGGAAAAATTTTACTTTTTTCTACACAGTGGAGTTCTCATTTGCCTGGCACTCAGGTGTTTTTTGTAAATTTGTTCATTTGATCTTTCTCTACATGTGTCAGAGAAGAATTACTCAAAAAGGGATGGATACCTGCCCAGGCACAACCAGGAATACCCGCGCACAGGACACACTGGCATGCAGGGTGACACGCACGGGACACGTGTACGTACACTAAAGGGTGATGCGATTTAAAGAAACGCCCAGGCAGATCTGGCCAAGGCCTTTCCCTGCAGAAGAGGTGCTCGAATCTGGGGGCACCAGGTCTGCGGCCAACACCACCATGGGCTCTCACTGGCGCAGGCCTGGCCAGAGACAAATGGTGAGAGGCAGGTGGCATGTTTAACCTTCAGTTTTCCCCGTGACTCAAGACATTCACACTTTCAGGTTTCACAATCCCCAATCCTCTCAAGAGTGCGTCTGCCCACTGCAAGCATTCTGACTTGGAATGCTAACTTAATGGGGGCAGTGGCAACAGGTGCCCCAGAGAAAACTCTGGGCATTTTACCCTTGACACCTGATGTTGGCCAGACACCACTGCAGAGCACATGCCACCACAGGGCAGGCTACTATCAGCAGACTCTGAGAGGAGGCCTCTGGAGGGAGGTGAGAAACACAGGAGGCACCGGATGAATTACTTCAGTAAGGACACACACTGGAAAGTCCTAGATGCTCGGGTTTCCCAAGCATTTTCTTCCACCCCATTCCCAATTACAAAAGGCATCCCACCTGGGCTGCACTGCCCTTTGCTGTTCAGAGCAATGAGGAGCCAAGCTTGGGCCTGAGCCGGGGATTCAGGATTCCATGCCAGACGCAAGCCCCCAGAAGGAACTGCAGCCCCAGAGTGGCTCCAGGGCCAGCACGGACCTGTCTCTCCAATCCCAGGATAGAGTACAATTTTACTAGATGAAGGGACTCTGGGAATGCTTCAAGGAAGAAGTACATTTCCAATTTAAAAAGTAAATTTCAAGACAAATTTTTGTGACACCATCATATACATAAGCCCAAATCTACGTTCTTTTAAGAGACCGCCCCTCAATATCATCCACAGCCCACACATTCTTATTTGGCTTAAATTGAGAAGACGATTTAAGAGGCTATGCAGCCTATGCAAGATCACAGAGCTAAGAGTGGCAGGGCTGAGCCCCATCTGTCACCAGGCCCCAGGGCCATCCTGCAGGGTGTAGAGTCATGATAAAAGTAAAAATCCTGCTGGCAGCACTTCAGAATAACTTTTATAAGCTGAGGTTCAAGAGCAGTTGGAGGGGGTAATGGAATGAGCTGATAAATAAATTTAGCAAAACAAAGATTCCTTTAAACCCAGAGCAAATATACAAAGGGGAGTGTTCAGCGTGGGGGAGAAGGCACCAGCGGCCTGTCCTGCGGATGGGGTGTCAGCACAGAATAGCCAGCGCCTTCTGTTTTGAGCTTCGTGCCCCTCCAGTAAATTCACGTTCTCATCTCAACAGACTCCTGAGTGCTCATTCACAGGCCAGTGCTTCACGCTGACCTTCACAAACCCACCACGGGTGTTAACTTTTAAATATATTTAGAAGCAGTCAGCTTTTCTATTCTCATGCTGTGAATGGGGGTGCTGTAGCATTGTTAATCCGCACCAGTTATTCGGGGTCCATGCAGCAGTACGCATTCTTTAGCACAAAATGGAATGTGAAATATACGACAGGCTCGTATCCAGACATGCCTGCTCTTCCACACGTGCACGTGACCTAGACAGACACCTGTGCAGAGATACACATATAAATGCATGTGCTTTTTAGGTTCTAGAAAATTCAAAGTAAACAAGGGCCTTCTGTAAATGTCACACATGTCCACATTCAGTACATGCTTTTGTCCCTATTATAAACATTCTCATTAAAGGTTCATAAAAATTCAAAAGGAAAGGGAGTTGGGTACAGGAAGGAAGGAAGGGAAAGGCTGGTAGAAGTGTTTTATAATTTGTCAGGCTTTCGAGGGTGACAACCTTTTTACTAAATAAAAATAAAGCACTGTCTCAAAATAATCTGTCTCCTTCGGTTTGTCTCCCTCTTCCCCTTCTCGCTCTCTGTCTCTGGCCTCAATACCCCTTTTCTTCCTCCCTTTGGCAAACATCACGGCCCTCGGAAACCTGCCAAATCCAAGGTCCACACAGCACCACCAAACCCATGTGCCCTCCTGAGCCAATGATGCAGATCTCATGCGTTCTCACTGCTTGTGACGCTCCTGCACAGGCACTCAGATATGCACCTTCTCCCAAGCCTTTACAAAGCCTTCGTCAAAGGCAGAGGAGAGACGGCACATTGGCAATCCAGGCCCCCAAAGCGACAAGGCCCTGCTCGTTCCCAGACAAATGAATGCAAAATACATAAAGGCATCCTTTTGAAGTAAACTAACAATCATGTTCATTGAAGCCAGAAGTCTCCACATGCTTTCTAAATACCACTTATAAAACTGTGACGTGACAGGAATGTTCTAGAACTACACAGAGGTGACAGTCTTAGGACACTGTAAACGGACTCTATGTCACTGAATGGTTCACCTTAAAATGGCTAATTTAATGTTACATAAACTTTTACCTTAACTTAAAAAAAAAAAAAAAGAAAACCTATGAAATAGTTTGGCAGCTAAGATAGCTCAGAAGCATGCAGCTTTTTTAATGAAACATTTCTCATGATTTTTGCTCATTTATATTGAGAATATCTTCCCGGTTAAGTAGCAGATAAGGAACAACAGGATAATTTACATCTTATACTTCATAATTTTCTCTATTTTGCCTGTATGGGGACTAAGATTAAATGCCCCCTTTTAATTGAATTTTTACAGATATTTCCATTTTTAAGAAAAGCATTTCCTCTTGTGACTCCCATCTGGCATATCCAAGACATCTAAGGATACTATCCTCCAACATGTATGTTTCCTGGGGTGTGACCTGGCCATGGGGGTGAGACACTCAACAAGACAGCCTCTCGCTTGAGGGTCCCAGATGGGTGAGACCTGGCTGGCCCTGTCCCCCAAGGCTGGAGGCACTACATCAGGCAGGAAAGGGGGCCTTGGGGGACCCTCGATACATGGCAGACACCCCGTCCTGGCTGTCCCCCCACTGCCCAGAGCTGCACTGCCACCTGCATACCTGTCCCAGTCCTTCATGTTACCGAGACCTCTGTAAAATGACAACATGCCCCCAGGAGAATTAAACAGCATTTGAATTCATATTTAGATACCAATTATGTGAGCAACTATTTAAATACCCATCCTTCTGCTGGAGTAGGTGCTGCGATTTAAAAGGCGAGCATGCTGGGCACAAGGGTCTGCACCCGGCTGAAGCCCAGCCACCCCTCTGCCGCCACTCACGCTCCCGTTGCTGCCTGGAGTCCGGCCATCGCGGGTCTCCCTATCCTGTGAAGTGGCCCTTCACCTTGCTGCTGAAGGCCCCTACGGTGCTGGCGTCCACTATTAGCTGAGCCCCGCAGAGCCTGGGCCTGGTACCCAAGCTATCCATTCCCGGTCAATCTTCATGAGGTCCCCGTGAAGCAGGAATCACAACTGGTGTGAAGGGCATGCCAGGGCCCCAAGAGGTCCCAAGGCCAGTCTGAGCTCACCCAGTTAGGAGGCATTAAAAACCAGATGCACGTGCCTCAGCATTCAGCCAGAGAGGCATGCCTGCCCGGAGAGGAGTGCCCGCCCCTCTGCCATGTCCACCCAGGTCTCCCTGTCCGCTGAGAGGTGCTTCTGACAAGCGGGTCCCAACATCAGGATGTTGTTATGACAGAGTCTGCATGAGCCTGGCACTGGGACCAGAATCTAGGTGCAGGATGCTAGAAATCTTCCAAAATACTTGAATGTGAAAGCCCAATAACATCTGTGTGGTCCCTCTAGGCTATTCTTCGTGGCTAGCCAGGTAACACCAGGCAGAGAGAGAAGGCAGTGCAATTTCCACCGCTTAGGAAGGAGAGCTCAGGGCCAGGAGAGGGGGTGATTCGTAGCATCTGCTAAGGCCTGTGGTATAAACCCTCCCACCCTGGCTGATCCCAGCCTCCCGGTGTGCTCTCAACTGGCTCCTGAGTATCCTGACGCCCCTGCAGTCGGGGACCGGCAGGCCCATCCTGGGCCTTCCTCCCTCTTGGCTCTTGCTCTTCACATTGCCCTGGAAAGGTTCCTTTAATTCACCCACCTATTAATAAATCCAGAGAATGCCCTGGTTTGCTCTTTGAACACCCTGTTTATTGTTCATGGCAGAGTTGCTTGTCTCTGGGAAGGGTAGGAACAGGATGCCTGGGGCAGAGGCAGGGCCCACAGGCTCCCCAGCCACGATGGCTAAACTAAGTGCCCACAGGACATAGCGGAGAGCACATAGGACCTGACAGGACACGCAGAGAAAACGTGAGATCTGAAGGGAGGCAAGGCTACACTCAGATCCTCGACCCTGGCCATCCGTATCTGTCCCTGGTGACCTCAGTTCTAGCAAGAATTCTACTTAGTTGCCCCTACACTTCACATCTGGTCGAGCTCCTCATCCTTCACCTGTACTGTCTAGACCTGCGGCCTGCCTTTAGCAGGAATCCTGCTAATCCAATTTAGGAAGCTCCCCCTTCCTTCACATCTCGTGTTGTTTTCCCTCCATGCTGACCCTCTCACTTGCTTTTTGGCTTTACATCCCCAGCTGTCATTGCTGCATCTGGAGCTGAGCTCAGCTCTTACCCCTGTTACAACGGCTAAAATCCATCCTCTCACCTTTAACTAACAGCTGTCTGTGTTTCCCTTTGACACCTGTCCTGCTGGTTACCTGGGAAATAACTTGACACATCAAGGCTTATGCTGACTAAGCAGGTATCAAGTTACGTTTTATGTACTAAGACGTATGGAGAAATTTTAAGTAAATAATAACAGCATACCAACTACCAAGAAGCCAGAACATACTTTAGATTAGGCGTCCTCAAACTTTTTAAACAGGGGGCCAGTTCACTGTCCCTCAGACTGTTGGAGGGCCGGACTATAGTTTAAAAAACAAACAAAAAAAAAAACTATGAACAAATTCCTATGCACACTGCACATATCTTTTTTGAAGTAAAAAAACAAAACAGGAACAAATACAATCACACCACCTCATGTGGCCTGTGGGCCATAGTTTGAGGACTCCTGCTTCATAGCAACAAAATCAGAAAAAGCCACCAACCCCAAACCCAGCATATTAAGGCCCGCTGTCTACACCACCTGAATCTTGTACAAATGTCCCTGTTTCCTCCGATCCTTTCTGAAGTCATTTTGGTCTGAGCTGCTTCCCCCACTGCCGTCCTGTGGAACAGTGCAAATCTGAGTCGTCACCTCCCCATCTCGAGGCTTGGCGATGACCTGGCCTTGCTTATGGATGTCACACCAGCACCTTCTGGCGTTGCCTCTCCCGCGTTATGTTCCCCCACTGCCCTGCAGAGCACCGGTCTCCAATCTGTCCTGGGCTGCCCGTGCCAGAGGCCCTCTGCCCCTGCTGCTATCATCTTAACACCCCATCCATTTGCCTTTAATGACTAATTACCCCTACTCATCCTTCAACCCTCCCTGATC
This sequence comes from Loris lydekkerianus, assembly GCA_963574355.1. Lineage (NCBI taxonomy): Eukaryota > Metazoa > Chordata > Mammalia > Primates > Lorisidae > Loris > Loris lydekkerianus. The sequence continues at coordinate 100,411 of CAUYPK010013670.1, read as the reverse complement.
TCAACAGGTAAACAACTCAGACTCACCAACACAGCACACAATCCTCCCCTGGGGTCTTCTTCCTATTGTGGGATCTCTGGATACCATCTCTGCTCTGTGAACAACACTTTCACAGGGGCAGCGCAGGGTCTCCCTGGGCTCCCACTGACCTCACAGAGGACTCTGGGGTGGGAGAGTTTCTTAAAACAGATGTGGATGACAGCAAGGTTCATCCAACACCAAGTAGTCCTTTGTTTTATATTTTAACTTTTTATTACAGAAAATTCCAAACAAACACAAAAATAGGAAGAATCCTCCATTAGACTTCAACGTGGGTGTCACTCAGCTTCAGCTATCCTGCACTCACAGCCACTGCTGCTCCAACAACACCCACACCATTTCCCCAGTCATAACCTGCCACTAAAATTTTAAATTTTAAGATGGTTGTAGATTGATGTGTAGTTCTAAGAAATTACACAGGGATACCCTGAACTTATTATCCAGCGTCCTCCAATAGCGGCATCTTACTAACTACACCTGAATATTGCTGCTGACGTACTAGAACCTGGAACATTCCAGCCCCTGAAGATCTCTCTTGCTTCTCTTTTGGCTGCCCCATTCCCCTCCCATCCCGGCCCCCCTAACTATTAGCAAACACTGATCTGTTTGCTAAATCTGTAATTTTGTCATGTAAAAAAACATGATATATATGGAATCATACACGACATGAGCTTTGGGGATTGACATTTCTCAGATTAATTCTCTAGAGAGCCATCCAGGTTGTCACATCAGCAGTTCACTCCTTTTTATTGCTGAGTGGTGTTACATGGCATTGATGTTCTACAAATTGTTAAACCAATCACCTGTTGAAGGACATTTAGGTTGTTTCCAGATTCATTGTCTATAGGTTTTGGGTGAACAGTCGTCTATTTCTCTGGGATAAATGCCCAGGATATGCGAGCACAGTAGATGCAACTTTCGTTTTTTTGTTTACCGGGATTTTTTTCCTAAGAAAGTGCCCAAGTGTTTTTTAGAGTGGCTGTACCATTTTAACAGCCTCACCAGCAAAGTGCGAGGGGGCCAGTTTTTCCACATCCTCACCAGCACTTGGTGGTGTCATGATTTTTCATTTTAGCCACTCTGATAGGCATGTAGTGACACAGCACTGTGGCTTTAAATCATGTTTCTCTAACGGCAAATAACGCCGAGCATCCCTCATGTGTTAATTTATCGCCTGTATATTCTCTTCAGCAAACAAGTCTCCTCCTGTCTTTAGCTAATTTTCTTTATTCTGGATGATACCACTTCTTTTTTTATTGTAAGCGGCATGCAAATATTTTCTCCTACACTGCAATTTGTCTTTTTGTGCACTTCACAGATTCTTTCCCTAGCAAAAAATTTTAACTTTAAAAAAGTCTACTTTTTAAAAAGTTTAACTTTTTTAAAGTCTAATTTACTGTTTTTTTCCTTTTATGATTCACGCTTGCAGTGCTAATCTAAGAACTCTTTGCCTAGCCCTGGATCCCAAAGGTTTTCTCTCTCTCTCTCTCTCTCTCTCTCTCTCTCTCTCTCTCTCTTAAAGTTTTATGTTTTACACTTATGTCCATCTCCATTTTCAGTTCATTTTTATATCAGGTGTAGACTGTGGTCGCTGTTCATTTTTCTGCCCGCGGGTGCCCAATCGCTCCAGCACCATTTGTCAAAAGGCTGCTTTTGCTCTAGTGAATTGATTTTGTGCCTTTGTCAAAAATCCCAGTTGGCAAGTTTGTATAAGTCTGTTTCTGGGCTCCCTGCTCTGTTCTACCGATCTGTGTCTGCCCCTTCACCACCATCATATGGTCTCGATGGCTGTAGCTACCTAACAAGTCTTGCAATTAGGTGAACTTATTCCTCCAACTTTATTCTTCTTTAAAATTGTTTTGGCGGTTCTAATCCTTTGCCTTTCTACATAAGTTTTATAATTATCTTACCTATACTAACAAAAAAAAAAAAAAAATCTTACTGTGATGTTGCTATGAAAATGTGGTAAAAATGTCTATCAATTTGAGAACTAACACCCTAATGAAGTGGAGTTTTCCACTCCATGAATGCAGTCAGTTCTGGTCCAAATCCCTAACTCCATCAGCAAAAGGGGGCTGCACGGGGCGCGAGGGTATCCCTCCATCTGCTTCATGGAAATGATAAACATGTAGATGAACATGTGCAGGGCTCTATGTGTATGAGTCTGTCACACTAGCATGTGCTGGCACAGGCACCGGGTCTCACGTAACACACAATGCATAAACAGCAATGCAGCAACACTGCATAAATTTTTTATTTAATTTTTTTTTTTTTTTGCAGTTTTTGGCTGGGGCTGGGTTTGAACCCACCACCTCCGGCATATGGGGCCAGCGCCCTACTCCGTTGAGCCACAGGCACCACCCAACACTGTATACATTTTTTTCTCGTTTTAAATTTTAGTCCCTCTTGCTGAGAAACATGGGCAGTTTAATTGCTATATTCTATGTATGAAGAGAGGCATTTACAAGTTTCAGGACTGAAACCATAAAGGAAACTTTGGAAGAAAGATGGCCCTTCTATTCCATGCCCCACAAACTTGGTTTGCACTAGATAAAGAGGAAAAATGAAGCTCGCAGTCAGTATCTCCACTACTGCTGGGTAAGGGGCAGGACTTAAATATCTCGTGGACTCTCCCATTCTAAAGAAATGTGCCTAATAAGCATTAACAGGGTCCCTCACTGGGGCAGAAAAGCAGCAGCAAATTTAAAATGTGTGTGGGTTTTGGGTTACATTCTTTCTCCATCTGCCCAAGCTTGGCCTGTCCTTGTCTCAAGCAAGTAGACAGTGGCCACCTGGAAGAAGGGCTGAGGAAGTCACCTGGACACCTGCCATTACCACTCTCTTCCCAGGGCCAGCTGCGCAGATGGACACAATTCAGAGAAGGGACAGTGTCCCTGAGCTCCACTGGGGAGATCAGGGAAGGGACCAGGAGCCACAAGATGTGACTGAGGAGGCAACGGGGACCACAGAGCCAGGGATGTCCAGACAGCCCGATGAGTGCAGAGAACACGCAGTAAAGGGTAGGGCAGGTACCCTAGTTTCCTCCCCCCGGCACCCAACTGGCCGGCAATGTCACAAGGAGCTCGAAAATGCTAGGAGGCCAGCAGGCACCAGTGCCAGTCTCATGAGTGAGCATCTTGGTCACCCCTGCAGGTGCTGAGCAGGTGTGCTCCCGGGACGCCAGGCACTGCCTCAATCCCAGGGTGCCACCACCCATGGGTTTACAGTAGCACCCCTCCACCTTCCCAGCAAGATCGATCCACACCCCAGGCTTGTGAAATGTGACATGAATGGAAATACTTCTGCATAAGAGGACACCTTGTAAAACTGGCCACCAGGTGACGCAGCCCCCGCGCTGCCTCACCCTATAATGTGCACGTAGGTTTCTTACCAAGGCCTCCCTTGTGCAGACTGGCTGGGCTGCTCACTTGGGGCTCGGATGGGCTGAATGGAGGATAACGCGGCGGCGTTTTCACTGGAAGAGAAAGCACAAGGAGGGGCTGTTGTCACTGTCGCCTTGTGCCATCAAGAGGCACACAGATGGTTTTACTTCTTTCTTACCATATGGCGTTTCTGGAGACACAGGAAACACGGGCGTGGAACACATGGACTCCTTGCTATTTAAAGTTCTGCCATCGATCACATCGAGGTCTGGGGGATATGTAGCCGTCATTGTCTGAAGTTGGCACCGGGAGGAGAATACAAGCACAGAAGGTCAAGGGAAGGTCCCTTCCAAACAGCTGTGACCGCACCCCCCCAGGGTGGCCACAAGAGCCCAGCCCCATCTGAGAGTGGGATGAGGAGGTCTGGATCCACAGCACAGAACCAGCCGGCCTCCCCCAGCTGCAGAAAACTGGGGGTGCTCTCACGGTCCACGGCACAGGAAGAGGGAGGCCTCTCTTACTCATCCTTTTTTTAAAATATATTATTACAGGCTGGGCGTGGTGGCTCACACCAGTAATCCTAGCACTCTGGGAAGCTGAGGAGGGTAGATTGATTGAGCCTAGGAGTTTAAGACCAGCCTAAGCAAGAGGGAAAACGCTACCTCTACCAAAAATAGAAAAACTAGCTAGGTGTGGTGGCGGGCACCTGTAGTCCCAGCTACTCGGGAGACTAAGGCTTCTGAGACCAAGAGACTGATGTTGCTGTGAGCTATGATGATGCCATGACACTCTACCCAGGGTGACAGAGAGAGACTCTGTCTCAAAAAAAAAAAAAAAAAAAAAAACAACTTAATATTACACAGCCAATAAATGAAGTTGACAGAGAGTTTGTAATAACAATTGGAAATGAGCATCACACCATAAAAATATACAGTAAATTAAACAAACAGTAGAAAATTGGTCAGGTGGAAGCCTTCCAAATATTAACAATGGTTTTATCTGTGAGTCCAGACTATGAACAACTTCCTTTTCTCAAATGTTCTATAGGTTCTGACTTGAGAAGTAATTATAGCCAAATTTAAAAGGGTTAAACACTGTGGGCACATTAACCTGCCACATTTCCACTGTGATTAGCCTTAACTATGTCTCTGGAAAGAGCAAAGAGAAGCTTTTATCTGTGGCCCTCACCTTTGGGTCACCTCCCATACAGGGAGGAAGGAGGGTTTGGGCCTGTGTGATGCTGTGAGGACATCTGTGTGTGCTGTTGGCTGCTGCTCCAGAGTCCACTAAGACCAAGCCTGTAGGATCCCACCTTGAACCCTCATGGTCCACCTGCAAGCCACACATCTTGCGTCCATTCCACAGACGGGAACACAGAGGCGCTCCCAACCACATCATCTGCCTGCCTCAGAGGAGTGGTGTTTGTGAGATGGGGAAGGAGGCAGGTGCTAGAGGGTCAGAGGCTGTATTCAGAGACCAGGCTGAGCCATTGCCCATTTCCCCAGCGCCCCGGGAAGGTAAGTGAGTAGGAAAGAGCCCAGAGACTGGGGCAGGGCCACGGTACGTACCTCTTTGACATCAGCTGGAGAGGAGAAAGGCGCCGGGGCTTGGTCCACACTGGCCTTTCCCCATCCACATTTGGGGAAGGACAGCTGCCTGCCAGCATCGTTGTCATACTGCCCAAGGCTCAGCTTCCTGAGTCTTCCACCCAGTGGCTCATTAGCCAAGGAGCCTGTTAGGAGGGAGACAGCGGAGTGAGGTGACCCTTAAGTAAGTGCTGAATCCAGACTTCCCATGAGCCCTCTGTATTCCTCTGTGGGTCCAGCTGCTACAGGCTGAGCCGTGGCTGCTGCAGAGAGGCCCGAAGCTCAGGGGCCTTCTCAATCTCAGGGATGAGCAAGGTGGCAGCCCTATTAACTCGCAGCTCCTGTGGGCCAGGGAGACCCCCAGAACAGGCTCCTGGGAGACAAGCCTGACCGAGCATGAGGACTCGCCCCGCAACACTGAGAAAAAGACAGAGCTGGGTGGGTCTAGTGGTCACCACACTCGGGGGAAGCCCCAGGATATGTGCATCAGCCCCTGGTGACCGTGGTCAGGACCCAGCACCTGATGACCACACATCTGCAGTGATTCCAGGCAGAATGTGGCCCTGCTGAGATAGCCTGAATCTCAGCAAGGGGAACTTGTGGAGGTGAAAAAAGATTATATTTCAATAATAAGCATTCACCATCCCAAACTTACCCTGCCGGAGATAAAACAGAGTCCCAGGGTCCCCTCTTTGGAACAAATTTGATTCCCATTATGATGGGGGGGAGAGGGAAATAGAGGTCAGGGATTGCGATCTATAATTTTTTTAAATGTCTTCCGAGTAATTTCCTTCCCCCTCCTCTCCCCTGCCTGCCCGTCCCTCTTTCCTTCCGTCCTTCTTTATTAGAGACAAGCTCTCACTCTGTCACGCAGGGTGGAGAGCAGTGTTGCAATCACAGCTCACTATAATCTTCAACTCCTGGGTTCAAGTGATCCTCCTGCCTCAGCCTCCCAAGTAGCTGTGACTGCAAGCATGCACTGTAATGCCTGCCTCATTTTTTCATATTTTTGGTGGAGATGAGGGCTCACTATGTTGCCCATGTATCAAGCTATCTCCCACCTTGGCCTCCCAAAGTTCTGGGATTCCAGGTGTGAGCCACAATACCCGGCCCTAACTGATTCTCAGGATTGAGCATTTAGAAAAGCCTGCTGCAGGCTATTCAGGTAACGTTTTCACTGGTGACGTAGTCTGAAAATTCAGACCCAACAACGATTTCCCAACAGATTGAATAGCAAATACATAACCCTTATAAGTGTGAGATTCACACCAATACTCCCTTCAAAGGCAGGGTTTGAATCGCCGGTGTGTGTGGCAGACACAGGGTTCCCCTCAGCGTGACTTTGTTCCAAGGTAGCCAATGGCCTCCCCCAAAGGGAACTGTGTCATGCAGCCACATGTGCTGTGGTAAAGCCGCTGTCCACTCCCTCTCTCCCCACATCCACAGACATAAGCAGCTCAGAATGAGCAGTTGGTGTGACAGAGGGGAGGTATCAGAGACAGAGACAGGATATCAACTTCCCTGTCTGCCTGGGGAGTTGGGGCGACACGAGTCTCCTAAGTCTGACCATAGTTTGGACTTCACTGCCCGACCTTCCCAGGTTCTAGGCACCACTCCGACATGGCTTTGGGAGGGCTGGCTCCTGAGCTGTAGCCAGGCTGGGAACCTCGATACCTGTCCCAACCCGGCTATAGCTCAGATACTTGGTCAGAGTCACACAGCTGTCATCTAGTAGGCGAGGTCCAAACCCAGGTCCCTGAAAGCCTCATTCCACCTCATCCTCCCCACCATTCCCAGAATCTCGCTCCTCAGAGCCAGGGAAGGGGAGAAGTGTGCATGGGTCAAGACTGCAGATGTGGGGTCCCTTGTGCACCCTTCACCAGCTGTGGGGCATCCTCCACCCCTGTTTCTTTATAGGGAGTGTAAGAGCAATGCTTGGTTTCCTGTCCCCCCCAAACAGGGTGAGGACGAAGTTAAGCGAAATGCTGTGTGTCTGGGAGGCCTACTCCCTCAGCAGCCCCTGAATGTAGTGCATGTGGCCCCCTGTCCTCATGTTCATCAGCCTCCACGGGGTGGACAAGATGGGGACACCTCACCCAGCAAGGGCCAGGGTCTTCCTCCTGACACGCACTTGTAATCATTCCAAGAACAGGTGTCGAGAGGCCAGAGTGGGAGGCGTGAGCTCGCAAAGTCAGGCTGCCCCTGTACAGCCTGTTACCCGGCTCAGGCGTGGGATGTGGCCCTCACAGCAGCCCAGGCGGCAGGCGACAGCCACACGTGTTACTGAGGGAAAGGAGTGCTGTGAGCACAGCCAAGTGACTGAGAGCCTGATCCACCCCCCACCCCCACCCCGAAAAGGGAGCCACACTACAGGCCTCAAGGGAAATAATCCCATCCCAGAGGACCTACCCGCAGCTTGTGCTGGAGCTCAACTGCCCTTTACTGACACCTACAGTCCACTCACAGCCTAGAAACTCAGAGGTCCCTTGTGCAGATGTGATTCAGAAAGGGGAAGGAATATTACTTCTATTCAACATGTAAGATCACGTGCGCTGTTTTGTCAGAAATCACATGTTGCTATCATGACAGTTCACAGTGCTAATTACCGTGCTGTGAGCAGCGCACATATTGCATATTTGTATGTGCATATTTGCACGTGTGTGGCAATGTCACACTGTACCCCATAAACAGGTACAATTATTATGTCAACTCAAGTAATGATAATAAAGAAAACTGTGGAAGCTGTAGTCAGGCGTTCCTTTTGACCTGGGGAAGGCGACCTGGAGTCAAACATTCATGTGCCCTGACCTCAGCCCACGTGGGCCATAGGCTGGACAATGGAAACCAACTTGATTCAGAAACTGAGGCCCCATTAGTGTTCATTTAAAACCAGCAGGGCTGTGTAGGATCGACTCGAAGGCAAGTCTACATAAAGGACGTACGTCTAGATGGGAAAAGGACGCACAAGGGAAGCTGCAAAACTGAGACATGAGTCTTGGAGCAGAGCAAGAGGCTTCGACTTTTCCTAAACTTTAGCATTTGTGTTTCAGAGCAGCTAGGAAATGGGGTCTGCGCATCAGACTCTGGCAGCCACCCGGCACCCTGGGCTCTGCACCCATCAGAGGGGACCTGAGGTACTGACACACTCTGTCAGTCGAGAGCTGGGCCCAGAAAGTTCCCTGCCAAATACACGGATTTGCAATTACTTCTCGGTTTTGTCTCTTACAGACTACCACAAAAACGAGCGATTTCTTCATTCAAGTAAGTCTCCTGGAAAATGTTCTTGCCTGCACTATGACCTGTGTGATGCTGTATCTGGTCAAGCAGAGCTGAGTGCTTCTCCCTCTAGATGGAGCGACCCTTCTTAGTACCCTGCCACTGTGACCACCAGGAGCTAGACTGGTTCCACACCAAGAAGCATCAATGGAGGGTCTAAGGCCACAGAGGGGCTCTGTGAATGCAGAAAGAATGGGGGCACCGAGGAGCCTGCAAAACACCACCCACAGCGCCTAGCGCCTGGTCTGCACAGAGAGGGACGCTTCACCCTGCAGGGTCCTGCTTACACGTGCAAAAAAAAAAAAAAAAAAAAAACACAGGGTCTATCAAGCCACTGGCCTCCCTGGGGTGAACAGACCTCCTTCCTGCCTTTCAGACTATACGCTCTGGAAATGAGAAGTTTGAAACACCAGGAAAAACGAGGTGAAATCAAACAGGGTTTAAGACATAACCCAACACCATGATGTGCCAGGACACACATACCCCTGGCCAGGAGGTAGTTAGGAGAGAAAAACCCATAATCTCTCTACCAGGCAGCCCCCACGTCAATCTGCAGATGGGGAAAATGGGAGCCTCATGCCCAGCAGGTCAGCAAAGAGCAAGGATTCGTCACCACACACATCCAGCTCTAAACCCAACTGTGTTCACCTTTCCTCAGCCACTGGTACCTTCCCTTCCCTTCCATCTGTCCCTACCCCAAAAAGCCTACTCAGAGTGGATGGGGGCCGAAGGGCCCTGGGAGGGGGTCCACTCACACGGCCTGAGGTGGCTGTCGGTACTTAATAGTTAACACAGATGTTGAAGGAGACAGTGGTGGTATCTGAGGCCGCTCACCATGCCCTGAATAAGAGGGATTCTTCTTCTGGACATGTCCCAATGGGCAGCCAACAAAGGCTTCACAAATTCTGTCTCTCATGTGAATCTGAGATTTAACCAACTTATTCCTCACAGTCCGAGGAAATTCACCTAAAACGTGGAGTCAGGCTGAGACCCTGGAGGTGGTGCACTTCCAGAGGGTCTGAGCACAGAGCAGACTGGAGAAAAGGAAGGAAGGACGGAGTTTTCAAGTCCTTCCTGCCCGAGAATCGCAGGCTGGGGTGGTCAGAGAAGAGAGCGTTGCCAAGGGAGAACCCAGGCTAGTGGAGTTGTCCTTGACAGGGCTTGGGGCGGATTCTGCCTCCTGCCTCCCTGAGCCCAGTGACAAGTCCCCAGAGCCATCCTGGGGATGAGATGAGGATGACACATCAAAGGCTGGTTTGGAGGATTCAACTGATAATGCAGCCAAAGGTGGTGCCGGGCACACAGCGAGCACCCAGCACGTGGTCAAGGTCAAAGCTGGCAGCAGTCCAAAATGGGCTACTCATTCAGACATTAACAGCAAGTTTTAACATACGCTAAAATGTTACGTGTTAAAGGGAGCGTGCGAAACTGCACATGTATGATTTCATAAAACTAAGAAAATGCACCAAAATATTCATAACAGGTTCTCTCCGGGTTGTGGAATTCTAGGAACTGTTTGTATTTTTTAATAAATGTCTCTATCTTTCAATGTTTTCAATACATTACTTTATAAAACTAGAAAAACAAGAGCAAGTGTGCTTTGGAGAAGCACAAGCTTCCTTTATTTTGCGGTTCTCTGTGCTCCCACAGACTCCCCAGACCCGTCTCTATTTTTGCATTCATACTAATTCCTACACTTATCTCCACCAACTCATGTGTTTGATCCATAAGCTTTTCCTTCTCTCTGGTAAGTCTCACGTCTGAGGGCCACATGGAAGGTGATTTCCCATACTAGAAGGAGAGATATTAAGTTACGTTAATATACAGAGAACAGGACTTAGGCCTCCCAGAGGTGACCACAAAAGGCATCACATAGCAAGAATCTCTGCACCCCCAAATCATCTAATCAAGACCAAAGGCCTTGCAAGTTCAATACCACAGGAAAGCTCAGTGCAGACCAGAATGCAATCCTGGGCCCTAGGGTGCCAGGACGCCCACTAGGCTGCCTCGGTGTGACCCACCCATCTTTTGGGTGGCGGCTGGGAGGGCCTGAGGGCAGGAGCAGCAAGAGTTTGTGTGATTCCAGGGAGGGGAGGGACCATTCCCTGGGAGGCTGGGGGAATGCCCTCCCCTGTGCCCTCTTGGGGTCTCTCACACACGCCTGGCCTCCCCCACAGATGTGCATAACACACTCGCACCTCACACGGGCTCCTGCACACTCACACACACATGCTCACTTTCACAGGGCCTCTCACATTCCTTCTCAACACTCATGAATACTCCCAGTCACACTCTCACACACTTGTGCACACTCACATGTATTCACACCCACACTCACAAGTCACCCATAAACACACCTGCACACTCACAGTTACCTTGTATACTTACACACGCACCACTCACAGACATTCTCACACAACACTCACAGATTCACACTCAGAGTCACGCTCTCAGTGTCACACTTCCTCACACCCACAACACGCACGCTTTACTTGCACAGGCTCTCATAGACAGTTTCCTCACAGCTCTCACACACAGTCTTATACACCACTGCACACGCACCCCTCCCTCTCTGACAGGCCCACACTGCCCACGTCTGCAGACTATGACGGTCAAGGGGTCCAGATCTGTGACCTAGATACTGCAGAGGGGCTCCCCCACAGGCCCGCCTCATAGCCCTGACTTGGGGAACCTCACATCTCTGCAAAACAAGCCCTTCCTACTGCTGGGCACTGGGAACTGTACCCATCCAGGCCCCTCCTGCAAGACGGAGGGCCCTCCAGCACCTCCACTTTGAAGGAGCTGGTTCCTAGCACATTTATAGGGTCTGGGAAGGGCCTCCTTGTCCCTAGAAGCTGTCTCTTCTCTGAAGCTCCCTGAGTTGAAGGCCCCCAGCCCCTTGTACCACCCAGGGCTCCAACTGGCTTGGCTACAGGGTCCGTAGGTGAGCCTGAGCAGGGTCACAAGTGTGCATACTGATGCCAGGACCCTCCCATGGGCAGGGATATGGGTGTCTCATCTCAGGACACTGCTGTTTCAGCTTGGGCTGGGATGTCTCACACTAAAGCCACCCTTTCCAGGTGCTCCAGACACAGGTAGGAGCCATCAGAGAACTTCCACCTTACATTCTGATGTGGGGATGGCCGTCGAAGAGGCTGGCTGAATGGGATGCTTCCTCGGGAGGTCCACTTACTATCTCTGGCACCTTGCCCTCCAGATCTGTGCTCACCTCTCCAGAGAAGATCTGTGCAAACAGCGAGCACCTTATCTCCACACTGCTGCTGCAGAGAACTCTCTGATTCCTTTCTGAGGGCAGATGAAGGAGTAGCCACCTGTCTCTGCCCAGTGGGGACAAGAATCAGGTCTTATTCAGCTCCAATGAACATCCCGCTGAGCCTTCCTGAGGACTTAGTGTATCCTTGTTATGCCGGTGAGGGGAGGGGTGCACAGGTGGGCCTGAGACACCTGTTAGGTCCCTGGCCCCAGGAGGCACTGACTTCTAAGTTGTACATAAAAAGAGACCACAGTGGTTAGTAAAACACACACTCTCCATATCCCAAATCTCTCTGCCAAAGTGATTTGTTAATAGTTTTTAGTACTATATTCTTTCTGTTTATAAAACTAATGTATGACATTGAAGAAAATTATGAAAATAAAGAAAAGTATTTGGAAAAAAAAATCCAGCTCCCTGGAAGCTCAGAGCCCAGAGGTAGGAACTTTGCGAATAGTCCTGCTATCTCAATGAGGACACAGGTGACTTTTACACGTCTTTGTCCACACTGAGGCTCAATTCCTGAATATTCCCAGAGGGGATATTGTATACACCAAGGTACAATGAGGTCACCTGCCCCTGCAGCAGACCATCTCAGCTATCCCTGGCCTCACTCCCATACCTACCACCCCTCCTCCTACACCTGATCTCACCTGTAAAACGGAATACGTGTCCCGCCACCACTCCCACTAATGAGCACACTGCCTCATTCAGCAGGTCCACTGTCATTCCTGGGCCTGCTCTGGTCAAGGGCAAAGAAAGGAGTTAAGGAGCCCTGCTAAGCACTGTGGGGCCAGCAGGCTGTGCGGGCTGGGCCACCAGCGAAGACCAGGCCGCTCAGCAGGTACTGGGAATCACCAGGGACACAGAGAAATGGTGAGCCTGGAAGGCAGGAGGAATTTCAGTCATTCAGGCCCCAGGCAGGGAAGGAGCCCTGGGGGTTCTGGAGCTGGGGACAATGTGGAAATAGGACAAAAGTCAGCCTTGGCCTCAGGCACAGCTTGTCTATGGGGGACCTTCCCCAAGGCCACCAGGACACAGTGGGTGAGGGTCATGACCTGCTGGTGCTCTGAGGGGACAGCAGGAGAGCCTGGCCTTGACTGGGGATAGTGAGGGGTCCCTGGGAAGGGATGCACTGTCCTCAGAGACCTGAAGAACCAGGGAGTCAGGCCAAGACTGTTGGGAAGCCAGGGGGTCAGCTGTGCTATCATCAATTCACCCCTGAGCAGACACAAATGCAAGAGGGGACCCTCTCAGATCACTCAGCCAGAAAATTACGTTAAAAAAACAAACACACACAAACTCCCACGAAGCTCCTTACTGATCCAATGCATCCAATTCCCAATTATTTAAACCAGTGGTTCTTAACCTGTGGGTCGTGGCACACAGGAACTGTATTAAAGGGCCGCGGCCTTAGGAAGGTTGAGAACCACTGATTTAAATTCATCAGGAAGTGAAGTAACAGACTCCAGTGATAACTCAGAAGGACTGTGTTCCCCCTGACTTATGCTATGGGTGATTCTGATTTTTACACAGTAGCTCCCGGGCCCGAGATACTGCTGGGAGGTGGGAGGAGGGAAGCAAAGTGGAGGAGCCCAGGGGCAGACACTGTGCTCCCCACTCAGGCAGTTCACATCACTGACTCCTCCACTGTGGGTAAGCTCACCCACTGTGCACCAATGAAATAAAGCCACTTCCCCCCAGGGAAGGCAGCCCATGGGGTTGCCTACCTCTGCTAACTGATGCCCGATTGCTGGCTGTCCTCTAAATACTACAGCACAGTCACAAGAGCACCCTGAGCCAGCTCTCTGGGGCACTGTGACGCATGCCCAAGTTGGGAACTACAAGTATGTCACAGTGGTTCTCAAAGCTCCCTAGCCATTATTAGGACTGACGCTCTTGCCTCACCCCTTACCCTCTGTGAAATCAGAACCTCCAGGGACAGACCCAGATATGAACACTGTTTAAAACTCCCCAGTGTTTCCACCATGCAGCTTAAGCTGAGAAACCAAGGCAGCTCTCAACCCTGAATTCACATTCCAGTTACCAGGCAAGTGTTTAATATAATTCTGACATCTAGACCAGGACCACACCAATTCAACCTGCCACCCTCTGGAGATAGAAGCAGGGGACACCAGCAACACCAGCTGCGCAGTTGACACCATTATGCAGCCACAATGTCAAACTCCTTATCTAAAGAATAAATGGAATCTATTCTCTTTTCACATTTTCTGTATACGATATTAAGAGAGCAGACTTCAGGTGGTCTTAACACCACACACACACACGCCCAAGTGGGTAGTGTACTGGACAGTGATCAATTCACTGTGTACATATTTAACAAAGCATCATGTTGAATGCTTTAAACACAGGGTGGATATAAAGTTCATGTCCAATTTAAAGTTGCAACTATAATCACCCTGTATATAAAATAAATTAATTAATTTAGAAAATTCAAAGAACAGATGGCAACTCATAAAATATTAGATCACCTATTCTAACATCCTTCCAGTACAAGAAACGTCAGCAATTCTCTCACGTTTTATAAATCAACTGTAATTTAAAATGCTGATGTAAAATGCTGTAAGCCACAGGGGGGCACAGTCTCTGCTAGCGTCACATACTATCCCCACCCTGAGGACCCCACCAAGAGGGTTTCAGGACGTGGCCGCAATTCCTTGCTATTTACTTATATTTCTTTTTAGTTTGTAGTACCCCCTCCATCACATAATCTTACTGGCCTCTTGCCCAGACACACCATCTTTTAGCAACTACAGTGTTTATCTCGATGTGCACCCCAGGATGGACATGGGCCTGGCCACCTACAGGGCCCCAGGGGTCTGTGCTGAGTGCAGGTGTTGCCACAGGTTCCTGTGGCTAATAGGCTGTGAGGAGTGACAAAGCGTGTGACTTCCAGCAGGCATCACGGGAGCTAAGTGTGATTCCAACCCTGTCCCTGCAGGAGCAGCTAGAGACACGCAGAGAGCTCACCCTCAGCTGAGGTCCCACCTGAGACCCACACCCACTTCTCCATCCTGACAGAGAGAGTTTTACTGCCATCTACCCAGGACTGGATACATTTGCAGTTCTCCCTGAGCAAGGACAGCCTTTGTTCCAGGACATGACGCTGTTAGGGGTCAAAGAGTCCAATCTGTTTCCACCACACCTAGGACAGAGCTCTGGAGACAAACTGTCTTCACTGGAGACCAGGCGGTGTCCCAAGTGACTTTCAAACACCTGCAGGGCAGCTCCTCAATAGCCAGAGAGGTGCCATGTGACCTGGCAGCCCCACCCCCAGGCATACACTCAAAGAACCAAAAACAGGTGTTCATCTATGTCACAGTATCACCATTCACTAAAGTCAAAAGCTGGAGCAGCCCACTTCTCCACGGGGAGATGGACAGATACATTAACCATGATATTATTCAGCCATCAACAGTAAGGAAGTTCAGACGCAGGCTGTCACATGGATACACTTGGAAAACATCGTGATGAGTCAAATGAGCCAGCCATAAAAGGCACAGATGGCAGGATGGCATTTACATGAAATGTCAAGAACAGGCAAATTGCAGGGAAGTGGGGGTGAGGATCGGGTGTAGATGAGGAGTGACCACCTATAGCAGGAGGTTTCCATGTGGGGTGCTGGAGAACTTCTGGAACTAGATAGTGGTGATGGCTGTGCAGCGGTCTGAATGTCCTTAATGCCACTGAACTACAGGCTAAAAAGTGGTCAAAATGCTAAATTTTATATTATGTGTGTTTTACCATGATAAAAAAAAATAATAATTATTTTTTAAAACTCCAATGTTTTTTTTTTTTTCTACAACAGGCCAGACTAAAAGTTTTCATCTTCAAATGCAACCTGTTTTATTATGAATTACTTTCTTTTTATTTCTCCTTTAACATGCATGTTAGGGCGTTAGATTTATTTTTTTACATGTGTTTAAGTGCTTATATCATTTATGACTTTCATTTCAGGATAGAAAAGAAGCCGTGAGAAGACATCTGTTACAGAAATGGCGCTGTGGGCCTGCAGGCCGACAGCTGCTGCCTCCACCAACCCTGGCAGTGGCGTGGTCTGAATACCACTCCCGGAAGGCACCTCCTTATCTGTGTCCCCGGACTCTCAATGTCTGCAGAGCACCTGTCAAGGTGACAGCGTGGGACATCCAAATTCACATGCTTTGTGGGAAAAGGGCTTTAGGTGCAAGCAGAAATGATCCATCGCCTCTGAAATTCCGGAACTTTTATGTAAGAGAAAACAGTTAAAAGTTTCCCACTATAGACTGTGTTTCTCAAGTCTAAAACTGTTCTCCAAATTGGAAATGCACAGAGCTCTCTGCAGTGCAGTGGGCTGACTCAGATGTTAAATGTGCTCTCACATATACATGGCCTGTCCACATCCATAGTCCTAAAGTGAAAGAGGGGCCATGGCTGGTCCTCACCCCTGGACAGGGCTCTTCTCAGCACTCTCCCAGTATACAAATATCCCATCCCCTCAGCCATCTCCAGGAACATCCACCAGTGGTTGATAAAAAGCCTCGTTTTGCTCATGACAGCAAATAGGGAGCAGGAGTCTATTGTGGACACTTGGCCAGCACCTTTGGCCTTGGCTTGCTGGTCCCTAGACCCCCTTTATCCAGATCTCTGATGCACACCAGGAAGTCCCTCTGTAAGGCCCAGGTCCTAGGACCCCACCCAGCTGCCAGGAGAGGGCAGTAAGGGGAAGCCCCTCAGAGAAAGGGTGACCCTGAGCTGACCAGGACCTTCCAGGGCTAGCCTCTGACAAGTGGAGGCGCTGACAGGAGCCATGGCATCTTGCTGATGCTGCATCCTGCGTGGGGTCCCCAGGGATTGTCTACAGTTGGTGCTGTGGCCATTCCTCCATCCAAGCAAGCCCCAGGCTGTGCAGTTGAATCTTTTCCCAAGCTCAGAGCTCCCCATGCTCATAGTATGAACTGTACAGCTGAGGACTGCCCAGTTATAACACACAACACACAAACAATTACACACAGAGCTTTGGAAAGTACGCAGACACTCTGTGTCCCCAGCACAGCATAATCTCTCACACCCAGATTGCTAGAGATCAAATCCAACAGGGAGCTAATCTCTCCAGAGGCCCCAGGCCTGGCTGCTCTGGGGCTCAGGTCCTGCAGCCTACCCGCTCCCTTCCCCTTCAGGACATTGGCAGGGCTGACCCCAGGGGACCTCCCTATTACCTCCCCTCCCTCCAATCAGGATTCCTATGGAGCTCCCAGGGTGCCTGGCCATGGCCCTGCCCACCAAGACCAAGGCTCCTGTCTATTTTCTGTGATGGGCCCTGTCTGCTTCTCCAGCTGCCCTCCCTGTCACAGCTACTGGGCACTGGGACTGGGCACTAACCTTCCCTGATACCTTATTTCTCCCAAACTGCCTCTCCCCTGGGGCACATGCTTGGTAGGGACATTGCCAGGTTCCCACTGAGTACCCATCACACCTCCCCCGACCTGCTGGGCAGAAGCAGAAACCCCTCTGCATTCTGAGCCTCTCACTGGTCCATGCAGTCAAACTTGCAGGCAAGCTACTTTTTTTTTTTTTTTTTAAGAGACAGAGTCTCACTTTCTCACCCTCGGTAGAGTGCCATGGCATCACAGTTCACAGCAACCTCCAACTCTTGGGCTTAGGCAATTCTCTTGCCTCAGCTTCGCAAGTAGCTTGGACTACAGCCACCCACCGTTTTTTTGTTGCGGTTTGGCCAGGGCCAGGTTACGGGCCAGGTTCGAACCTGCCACCCTCCGTACATGGGGCCGGCACACTACTCACTAAGCCACAGGCACCGCCCAGCAAGCTGCTTTTTGAACTAAGGCATTCTTCGGGCTTTCACTTCTGGTTCCTTTGGTGGGGGTTTAACACATAGTTTAACTCAACAGGCTTTCCACTATCAATTACTAAAAGCTGCCACTTTCTAATGCTCTGAATTATCTTCAGCACAAACAGGTCATCAGATTCAGGTTAGCACAGATAAAGCAGATGCTAAAGTCTGGGAGGAACATTAAATGCCTGGCAGGAATGTCACAGCACCACCTGCAAGCAGAACAGGGCCTGCCAGGTTTCTGCCTTTGTGGGGGTGAGGTTGATATAACACGAATAAAATATTTTGACAACACGAAGCAAGGAGCCCTCAAGGTGCATAAAACAGAACAGGCTTTTAGCCATCCGTGGAATCGTAAACTTCACAGGCTGAGTCACTTCTTTTGTTGCTCAGATATCACCAGATGAAATCTCCCCCACTTAAAGCATGTGATCCAAAAACCCACACATGTGCAGGGCGAAGCCAAGCTGGGAGACCCTCTAGGGGTGGGGCAGGGAGCAGGGCAGCAGTGCCTGGGGTCCCCAATGAAACCCAGACATAGGGAACAGCTCTCCCAGGAAGCCGGGCGCCCAAACCAACTTCCTGCACCTCACTCCATTTAGTAAGAGGAAAGCATTCAGGTCTCAGACCCCCAAAGTTCTCTCACTGTCCCCACTCTCAAGTCAGCAGCTCTCCTGATGTGTGGGGCTGGGGGAAAAGCCTGCTCCACTCTGTCCAGGGAAAAGCTCCCCTCTGAGCCCCTCAGCAAAGCCACTCAGGTCCTGGGAGCACCCCCTGCACTTCCACCTGTCCCAGACCCCTCTATTTATAAACATTTATCAAACGCTTACTGCATGCCAGGAAACAAAATAAGTGAGTCAGGGGCAGGGCCCATTAGATGTTTTCAGGCTGGTTGAAGAATGTGAATTTAGTGGAATAAGAGTAAGACCACAGGATGCAGAGTCAGACAGACAGGGGCTCTGCTAGGTGTGCTGGTGGGGATGAAGAATAGGCACTCAGAGTGGCAGCTCTTACTACCATCATCACCTCAGGTCTATAATCATCACCAGCATCACCACCACCACCATCTCCTTCACCATCACCATCAGCTCTATAATCATCACCAGCATCATCACCACCACCATCTCCATCACCATTGTTATTACTGTGCTGGTATGAAAGAGTCTTTCTCAGGAAATGCTCAGCCTTCACAGACAATCTTCACCTCAGAAGTGCCGAGGCCCATGGAGGGCATGCTGCCACCCGAGAAGCTGGCAATGGTGAGCTGCAGTGCTCTGCAGGGCATGCATTAGCCCTTAGGAGGAGCACAAGTCAACAATATTCCCAGCTCCCTAGCACAACTGCTGACATTCTCACATTAAGGACACAATCTCCAAAGACTGAAAGCTTAAGTTTTTGATGTGGAAGTCTCTATGACAAATATTCATCTCTAGCAGAATCAGGTTTGGGACAAGACACAAAACAGGCCAGGGAGGAGGGGATTGAGTAGAAGATGTGGTGCTCTCAGAACTTTCAGTCCCCACTTCCCACCTCCTGAGAGAGACCTAAGGTGGGCTCTAGTCCATCAGGCACTGTTACACCATCCACAGGGCTCAGCTTCATGCTCCAGGAGTGGGAATGAAGCATCTGGGGGGAGAAGGGGGTGACAGCACAGCCCTGGGCACGTCATGAGCCTTTCAGAGCCACCAGGCCCCTTCCTACTCAGCACATGGAACTGAGAGCCCCAGCGGAGGACCCCAGCTCAACAGCCTGCATTGCCCCCATACAACAGAGAGGATGGATAAAGGCTCGGAGACTTGGAACACCTTCAAAGTACAGGCTTTCCATCACACCCAAACCTTCTGAAGACTCAGAACCAGCTGGTTAGTTTCCATGCTTCTGTTTCCCTGCTGGAACCCAGTGCTTTTGGTTTTCTGTTGCTTGCCTAGCCAGCCACCTCTGGTTGTGAGATATAAATACCAAAAGCTAAGTGTTACTCTAAAGAGTTCCAGCATTCTCTATACCTGCCAGGGAGAGGAGAAATGTTCCCCTCCCTACCCAGTTAGAATGCCTGACAGCTGCAGACAGAGGTATTCTTTTGATGAGACTTTTAACAAGACAAGCTGTCCTAGGCTGAGATGCAAAACCCCACGACATAGGTTGCTGGGAGGCTGCCTCCATCCTGTCCCGGCTTCTTACATTAGATGCAGTGTACGAGGTCTCCAGGCTCGCTCCACCTCCCAGCTGGGCATGTACCTGGAAGAGGAAGCCATGCTTCCAGGTAGGGTCCTGCTTTCACTGCCCTGTCTCCAACACAATGACTAACTCTTAAGTATCCATTCATCACCACTTGGGGACAGCCGCTCCTTTGCAGCAGGATTCCTATGAGAAGGGTATTTCCAAATTTTAAAAAGGTCTCACAAGGTCAGGATCCGGTTTGCCTCTATTTAATCTTCTACGTCTCTACAGTTCCAAAAGTATGAAAGAAACTGACAAATGGCCTAAGACATCTGTCAAACATAAATGGATTAATAACTACTTCAAATTCATAAGATCAATATCCAAATGCACAATGAATTTTGCTGGTCTACTGTTGAAGTATAAAAGTCCTTTGATTTTAAAATTGAAATTAAATCAATTCTATAATAAAAGGAATTAAATCAGTGATTTAAATTCAAATCAAAACTCCAATTTTTCTTTTTTTTTTTGACAGAGTCTTATTCTGTGGCCCCACAGATGGTAGAGTGCAGTGGTGTCATCGTAGCTCAAAGCAACCTCAAACTCTTGGGCTCAAATGATCCTCGTGCTTCAGCCTCTCGAGTAGCTGGGACTACAGGTGCTACCCTGCCTGGCTAATTTTTCTTTTTTTAGTAGAGACAGGGTCTCATTCTTGCTCAGGCTTGTCTCAAACTCCTGAGCTCAAGCCATCCTCCTACCTTGGCCACCCAGAATGCTAGGATTCTAGGCGCTAGCCACCGGGCCAGGCCCCAAATTCCAGTTATTAAAGTGATGAGTTTATCAAATAATTTAAAAATGGCCAACATAAGGGTGAAAGATATGAAGTGATTTCTAAAATCTCACATTTCTCAACTTCTGTGGTTTGTGACCACAATCAGGAAGAACTGAATTCAGTCAACTGGAAAATATATTAACCGAAATCGGCCACTATGTGGTGACCTGAGCCTTGAAGTCCTTTGCTCCATGTCCCCTCATGGGCCTCCAACCTCTCCCAAACTCAAAATTTAATTTAGGAGAAAAGACTTCTGATTTCAATCTTCCCAAGTAATTTCTTTCAAGAAGCTTTGGTGAAGTAAGCCAGGGGGGTTGCTACTGTAGGTAGTTTTGCCCCCCCCGCACCTTTTTTTTTTTTCTTTTTGTTTAGTTAGAATTTCTTGAAAGCATTTGATTAATGTGCTAATACACCTGAATTTTTCAGCCTGTACCTAGTACCTGGTCACTGCCACTGTCAGTGTTGTGCTTACTGTGGGTGCTCCACGGCTGGAGCACAGCCTGAAACTCTGCTCATAGATCCTCATTGCTCGGGCAAGTTGGAATGCCACCTGTTTGCTTGTTCACGGTCCCAGGCCTGAGAAGGGAATGGACAAGCGTTTCCTTGCACCTTCCCTCAGCCAGGCACAGAGTTTATGGTTTCCTTTTCACAGAGACTCTGTCCTGTACCCACCAAAGTCACTCAGGCAGTCAGGTGCACACTCAACCCTGGAGCCAGAAATAGTATCTGCAAAGTCTATACTGCTTCCCCCATCCCAGACCTGAGGGCAGAACTTCAATCCTCATCTGTCTGACTCGAAAAAGGGCAGGGACACAGCGTTCAGGCTGCAGGGCACCGACTCCTGGTCTGCTTGGTAGGGCCCATGTAATCCGACCGACACCTCCATAAATGGCACCGTAAGATGGAGATCAGTCCCCGGAGCAATCATGTTTAGGAGAATGAACTGGACGATCACATCTACAGCCCCAGAACAATAGTGGGCACAAAGGGCAGTTTCTAGTGCATCAGCATTACTAGCACACAGTGGTCATCTGCCACCTACCTGTCCTCCAAGAGTGTCCTCTCTCATGTGTAGCTTGTCTGGTCTCTACTTTGCTGAGACAGGTCCCTCTAAGGAGCCAACCAGCCCCTGGATGCAGATACACACATATATGCCACCATGGGAGGCCCTAGCATCCCGTGGACACCATATTCTCAGGCCCGAGGTCGCCTTTTAGGTTCTGGTCTCTGCCTGACAGCATTTGGGCTCCCAAAACGCAGCCCATCTCTCCACCTCTGGTGGCTGCCCAGCGACCCATCTCTATGTGGGGGTGGCACAGACGCTGAGGCCTGGTGGCTTCTCCTGGCCCATCTCTGTACCGGGGACTTCCAGACATCACGTTCTACCTGTGGCCCTTGCCCACACAGGCCCTGCCTAAGACTCCCCTGCCCTGGTCCCAGTGCCCCTCCTGCCTGCTGGGCCTCCCCCTTGGCCCACCCAACCACGCCACCCCTCCAAACCCCTCAGCCGTCTGGCCTCCCCAACAGAAAGACCACTTCATAGTCACCCAATCCCAACACATGCCCATCGCATTACTGTAAGCAGACGATAATGCCTCCCTGAGTCAGGATGTTCTCCATATCATGACTGCTCAATCACGATACGAAGAAGTGGGAACAACTTCCTTGTTCCCACAAGGCTGCCTCAGGGCCCCGTTGTCCTCTTTTATCCCCTAGCTGTCAGGCCACTGAAGTGCCCGGCACTCTTCCATAAAGCCCCAATCTATACCTCATAGGCAGAGGCCAGTGCCCTTCCTCACCAACACCATTCTCGCCATGAAAATTTCCTTGTTAAGTCAATTCTGCAGATATGGACACCGAGACTCAGAAGGCAAAGGCTCATGTGCCACCCCCACATAGAGATGGGCCACCTGGGCTGAAAAGGCAAAGCTCGTAGGGGCCTGGCTTCTCAGCCACACTCTGTACCCTAAGAGAGACACTGACAAGTGTGTGAAATGAAGGCACGGCTCTTTCCAGCAAGGTGGGCCCAACCCTTATCTCCAGCAGGTTTCTGCCTTGGCTTCCCCACCCTCCCAATCTGCTCCCAAGGGCCTATGGCTGATTTTGATATGAGGTCAAGATTGCTGAGAGTAGAAACCACAAGGTAAATGTCCCTCCTTTGTGGCTTTTATCAGAGCTAATCCCTTAGTAGTCTCATTTCTTATCCCAGATCAGGGTCCCAGGGAACACCACTCACCTTGCCGCCCAGGGGCCCTGCCAGGGCCCTCTCCTGTGTTGGGAAGCCGGCTGCTCGCCCGCAGCCCACCTCCTGTGCTGTCCGGAGATGCAGAGCCATTGGCCTGGCTACCCAGGGTGCTCATGTGGGTGGGGACCGGCTCGAAGGTGGGGTCCAGCTCCAGGATCAGCCTATTGAGCTGCTCAATGGACTGGTCGATGTCCAGGGTGGGTGAGCCTGGGGAGGGGCCTGCGCTCAGCTCCGGGCCGGCTCCATTCACGACCTGCTCGTCTGGAAACCTGGGTTTGAAGGTTTTGCCAGGAGAGGCCTGAGAAGTGTCTGGCGGATGTGGCCCACTGCCTACACCCCTCTGAACAGCCACTCTGCTGCTGGTCCCCCGGGTGGGGGTGACTGGGACCCTGGGCTGGGCTTGGACGAGCCCTGAATTGTCCCCTGGGCCACGGCTAATGAGCCTGGCCTCCCCGTCAGGGGTGAAGCTGTACTGATGGGCCACCACCATCTGCTGCTGCCGCACCCAGGTCTGCGTGGAATAGCTGTTTGGCCCGTAGGCCTGCGTCTGGGCGGATACGGATGGCTTCCTCAGCAGGGGTTGGGGCTGCTTGGGCTCTCGGCTCCCGAAAGCCCGCTCCCGCTCATAGAGGGGATCCATGCCAAGGCCCAGATCTGCAGCAAGGGCACCCTGATGGTCCTCACCAACAGTGCTGCCAAAACCGTCAGACAGGAGGGAGTTCTGGCTGCTCTTGTGGCAGGTGAAGGGGCCCAGGTGGCCTGACTGTGGCCCGTCTGAGGAGGATAGAGTCCCGAGGCTGTCCACACTGTGCAGGTCGTGATGGGGCATCTCATCGTCTAGAATATCCGTCTCCCGGTCCTTCAAGACGGCATCTCCGTTCACATGGACCTGGGCTGGCACAATGTGGCGTGTCCCGCTATACTTGGTGCGAGCATCAGTCATGTCCTTGAGAGCAGCTCCGGAGTCTTCCAGGCCAAAGCCGCTGAGCAGCTGGTCTAGTTCCGCCTTCTCCTGGGCACTCAGGCCCCTCTTGGCTCCTGGAGCCAGCCGCTCCTCCGTCTTGTCAGTCCTGGCTGAGGCGGTCGAGTGGCCAGAGTCGCTGCTCACGGACAGGGTGTGGTCACTGTGGTCTGGGCTGCTGGTGGCCGGGACAGCCTGGGGGCCACCTGGGATGCCGGGGTCCGAGCAGCTTTTCTTCCTCACCTTAGCATAAAGGCTGCCGTCGACAGGGCCCTGTGTGTGCAGCACTGCAGAGGAGAAGACGGGAGAGGGGCTTTAGCCGGGGTGAAAGGGCACACCACAATCCCAAACACACACAAGCATTTTTCTGAACAAATAGATGAATTCACATGATCACTTACAATTAACAGGGGGCAAACACTCTTCTAAGACTGAGAAATCCAGGCTATACTCCAGAGAATTCAAATAATCAAACGTCTTAAAGTGCTAGAATCACTTCTACCTTTCTCTACAAAAAGAATTATCATTTAGAGAAGCTTTGGAATTCTTCGCCCTTGAATCATCTTGCCTTGAGGGCTCGTTGTTAATTCTGTCATTGTTTTGCAGGTGGAGCCCAGCTCATCTCATAAATCTCCAGGAATTGACGATTCATCTAAGACAAAGGGGAGTCTCCGTTTATCTGTCTAACATTTGTTGAACATTGTCTAGGAGCCAGGTAACCCACACCTATTAAACTGAGTCTCAGAAAATCTGCTAAAATCTAAATACGGAAGTCAATGAAAAGAGAAAGTGGAGGGACCCATCTGGGACCTTCCCATTTAGTTTTGCATCTTTGGGCCAAGTAGGTGCTCAATGAATGTGTCAGGACCACAGGTGCTCAAGGAATGTGTCAGTACCACAGGTGCTCAATGAAGGTGTCAGGACCACAGAACGCTTGAGGACGGGCTGCACATGCTGCTTCCCACACATGGAATGTTAGGAAGCAAAAATGAGGCCTGAAATGTGGCCAGGAGGCCCTGAACCCTCCATTGCCATTATTAATTACAGTCTTGGCTGCAGCATTCAGCCACTCCCGCTGCTCAATCTGCTGACTAGCGGCTGTTAATTGCCCTGACCACACACGGCATGTCCCCACCAAGAGCCTCTGAAAATAAGCTGGAGTTTGCATCCAACACATCCCTGACCCCAGTAAGGCCTCCTCCACCTTCCTTGCTTTCCCAGCTGAGGAACTGCAGCATTCCACAGCGAGAGAGCTGCTGGTGGCTGTTTGAGCACCTGCATCTGAGAGACATGAGTGAGCCACCCACCTCCTGATGGTGACTGAGCCTGGCCCTGGAGCCCTCCGGAGGAAGCTTCCTGAGCATGTGCCCCCAGGCCCTGGCTCCAGGCTGAACATACTTCCAAGGTCAGCAGCTGCTGGCTTTTTTTAAAACACTGGGACAATGTGTTGGGGCAGAGTCCTGAGAGGTACTGGGGTGCTGGGCTGAGAACACGCAAACCTGGGTTTCCGTCTGTCTCAACCGTGTCCAGGGGGAAGCACAGGGGGTGGGAGGTGTTAGTGAACACCAGGGTAGACTCCAGTTTGGAAGGGCCCCAATGCTCATCTTACTCAGAGCTTGGGGTGGGGGGTGGGGGTCTCAGGGTAAACACAATCGATACAGAAGATGCTGTAAAGAGACCAAGTCTTTAAGACAGGGCAACTGGTGACAAAAGATTGCTGGATGTGTCTGCCCATGGGACTCATTTACAGTAACAGGATTGGTGACAGCTGCTATTTACTGAGCAACTCTGACTCCCAGGGCAGGCACATAGCAGATTTTCTCTAATTTTCACAGTATGATCTAGCTAATAAACTTGATGCTGGTATTCCATGTTGTTTATCTATAAACAACTAGGCCCCAAGGGAATAAATAACTTGCCCAAGAGCAGGCAGCTGCTCAAAGGCACTGCAGGGCCCAAGTTAGGATATGCTGGCCCTAAAGCCTGTGTATCCCTGCCTGCCCACTGCCTACTTGCTCAGAGACGGCCAGGAAGACACACAGGGGGTTCTGCCAGCGGCCTGTGCATGAGAAGGTGGTGTTGAATTCTCCTTGCTCTGCCTAAGGATCAGTGAGTGACCCAGAGCGAGGCTTCAGAATAAGCAGAGATGAAAGACCTACTGCACCCAGATCTGTGCAAATTACATAAAATGAACCCTGGAAAGGCTATCCTAAATTACAAGGCACTTGTAAATATCACCTCTAGCAGTTCTAAAAGTAAAATGCAACCCATTTGTTGAATCACTAGGGCTCGTGCAGAGGAATACCCCCTGGAAGCAGCTCTGGCATCAAATAGACAATAGTTCAAATACCAGCTCTACCCTGGACCCACCAACTGGCACATCCACCGTCAACTTCCCAGCTATAACATGGGAGTGTGGGTTGATCTCCTGCATAAAGACTGACCTGAGAATTAAATGGCAAAGCAGACAGGGGAGTGTCTTTACAGTAAACACAAGTTTAATTTGGTTTCTAGAGCCTTTGTTGCCAGGAAAACTCGACTTATATAAGACCTGGGAAGTCAGTCCTTCCTTCTACTCTGCAGAGCGTGAGAAGAGGAGGAAGAGGTGCTGAGGAATGGCTCCTGCAGAGACCCCCACCATAAGGGAGGGCACTGCCCAGCATCACCCCGCGAGCACAGACTTCACGGGCCTGAGTCTGCTCATTATAGTAGTAGCAGATTTCACGTGTTAAGACTGTACATTTATGACTTCCATACCAATTCTCCCTAAATCTGAATTAAAATGAACCTGCACAATGACCAAAAAAAACAAACCAAAAAAATAACGAAAAAAAAGAACATGACATTCCTTTGGCTGGGGGGAGGACAGGTATAAATAATCCTATTAATTCTAACAATAGTCCTAATTATGACTTTTATTAATAGTAGAAATCTTAACATAATAATAAATGCACAAAAAATTACCATTTCCATGAACTAAACACTCCATCTATGCCAGGCCCAGTTGTGAGCATTTGACACAGGGTCTCAGCAAATCCTAAGGGCCCAGGTGGCATGCAGCTGCCTTCCTATAGGGGAGCATAGCCACAGGACAGAGAGGAGTCCCATCCTGCCCCATCTAGTGCCAAAGACCAGCCTGCACTCTTTCTACATCAGAAAATGCCCAATAAAGGTTAACCCATAGGGAAAAAACCTGAAAACCAATCCCAAGACAGAACCAGCCAAGCTTCTGAATCACTTCTTAGGAGCACAGGTCTTTCTAAGGTGCAGTGAGCGCTCCAGGAGGGCTGTCTGGGAGCGCCACAGATGACCCCCTGCCCACCTCGCACTCACATGTCTGTGATCTTGGGTGGGGAGCAGAGGAGTCAGCCTCAGGGGGAGGGAAAGAGAAGAGGCCTCAGGAACCTTCCCTTCCACCCTGCATTCTGGTGAAGGGCTACAACCTTGCAAGAGGGAGGACTGAGACTTCAGTTGGACACATGAGACCCTTTAGTTTCCCTTTACCATCCCAGATGGGGCCAGTCACTCTGTATGTGTTTCTGATCATGACATTTAAACTAAACTGTTCGGCGTCCTGGCTCTTCATTTATAAAAAGGTATAATCCTCATCTTTCCAAGAAATTAGGAGAACTAGAGAAAATGCATGTGAAGCACCAGCTCAGAAGCTCCTAATCAGGACACCCACAGTTACTACCAAAATCTCTTAGAGTGGACACAGCCCTGCCTCCCCTCCTGGGACTCATTTCCTCACTGCCCGTCCTGTCACTCCCACACCCCTGCACAGACTCTCTGAGCCTCCGGTTTCTCAGGGTCTTTTCTATGTCCAAGGCAAACCATGCCATTCTGTGTCAGCTTTCCCTTGGCACTGCTGCCCCCCCCCCCAAACAACCAGAACCAAAGGCCCCCCTTTCAAATGGAGCTTGTCCACTGTCTGGCAATGATTTCCCTGCAGCCAGGGCCTAGTTAAAAATCAAACACGCATAAATATAGCTCTGAATGACTTCCGGTGCTCGACATACCAGTGAGGTTTATTGTCTGGAAAGGAATCAGAAGGAAGAAAATACAGGGCAGACATTCTTGTTCTGTTAGAGGACAGTGCCCACAGTGGCACACTCCCCACCCACAACTACCTGCAGGGGTGATCACTTCCTTCCTACCCCAACCCCACCTCTGAAACAAGGCTTTCCCACAAGGAGACCAAGCGGGTAAGAGGCACTCACAAAATATTTCAAAAATGATCCAAGTAAATGAGACCAAAAATGCAAAGATGAAAACATTCCTTCCCATCCCAGGTGAATACAGACTAACCCCAGACTCAGCCCACCCGTGTTCACAGAGGCACTAAGGACCAGCTACCCACCACCACCACCTCCCAAGGTCAACCACTCAGCAGTTGAAAAGGTATTAATCAATCACTGTCCATTGGCCCTGCTTCCAACAGAAAGTCAGTTTGAAATGAAGGACAAACGTGATAGATTTAGAAGCGACGTGCAATCTTTCTTTGTAATCTGTGTGCTGACCATATGACCTCATGTTCTATTTTTGTGATGGGTTTGCTTAAAAAGGAGCTTTTCATTTCCAAAGAGTTAACAGTATCTTCCCTACAAGTCTTCAAGGAAGACATCAGAAACTTCTCCAGGAAAGTTAGTAAGAGTTGACTAAGCACTTGGTATGGTTGCTAGTTGTAACGGGATTTAAAAGGCATATGCAGTTGCTTGAGCTGTCCCATTAAGTTATTAACTTCCTCTCTGTTTTCTTGAGGAAGGCTTGCAGTGCTGGTTTTATAGGTTTTCTAACATTTTGGATGATTGTACATTTATGATTATATGACTGTGAGACTGTATATAAATACTAAGGATTAAGAATTTTATCATATGTTACCCTTAAGAATTATGAAGTGTGCTATATGATAAACTGTGTAGACGAGAAGTTCAGAATGAATTAGGTGCAGGATTTAATGATCTAGTTATCTGAAAAAAGAATGCTGGTTAATTATGGAAAATAAAATGTGATCAACAACAAATCTTTGAGAACCTGCTATTGTTAGTAGGGCCTATGCTACTCAGTCATCTCTGCATTCTACCAGTTCCAGCGGGAGTGCTGTACAAAATACTAGTAGAATGAAAATCAGAGCGCTGCTTTATGAGTAGCTGCCCAAATGAAGAATGCAGTCAATGTGAATTTCTGGAAATTTTCTTAACAAATGGATTTAGGCCTAAAGAAGCCTCCTACATTACCCCTATTTCTAAATCTTGGACTCAGCATGGTCAGTCATGTTTTTATTTTGGAGTTTATCCTGGTGAGAGAGAAAAGTGAAGCACTTTGTCATCTTTTTTTATTAATTTTTTAAATTTTCTTTTACACCTTGTCATTTTCTATGACAAAATTTTACGAGATGATGTATTTCTTTGTTTATTCTGTATCCTTTAATAAATTGTAAAATTTGTGGGGACAGGGACCCTGGTTTATCTTATGATTATAGCTGCAGTACTTAGTGTAGATTTGCACATGGTAGGTATTAAATTAACAAAGAATTAGCAATTAGTCAGGCATTTGGAACAGAAGATATACTTGGGTATAAGGAACAGAAGGTTATACTTGGGTAACAGCATATGGAAACATAAAGAATACTTTCCTAGCATGTTAAATAAATTCTTTCAGATGTAAATCACATTCTCCTGCTCTAGGAATGCTTCTTAGATTTCACTTAATTCCCTGTACCTTTGTTGTACATAACAAGCATTCTATGTCCTTATTAATATTAACCTTGCATCATTTTTTAAAATATGGATACCTCCTTATGTCCTCCGTATTAGTCACTACTTTTAAAAAATGCCTTATTATGTGCAAATATTGTGCTATGTGTATATATATTTTATTATCCTATCTAAGCCTTTCAACAACCTAGGAAAATTAGTCAGATAAGTAAATTGAAGGTTAGGAGGGCTGGATAACTTGTCCAAGATTGTACAATGCTATCTTTTGGCATCCTTCAAAAACTTGAGGCTTCTTCTGCTGTTCCTGGCAGTTTTTAACAGGATACATTGCTTCAGTAGAATTTATATACTTAATGAAGGTATACACTTTTTAGACCTCACCACAGTTCCATTTTGTTTTTGTAGACTATTTGATCAAAGGGCCATGTCATCGTAATACTTTGTTGGAAACTTCGGAGATGAACAGCCAAACTGGTGGAATACCCAACTTCAAATACTGCATTTTCAAGGCCAAAAATGAATGTCTAGTTTACTGATTTGTTATATGATAAACTATTATTATAAACGTATTTTTATGTAGAGCATACAGAAAAATAAAGTTTTATAATTGCTCTGAGGAAAAAAATATACTTATTCAAAGTGTGTAAGGCATTCCAATTTTGGTGCTTTTTCACTAAGCTACCCCCTGTAGCCTTGGAGACTTCTCCGTGCTTCTTTTTAAACTATGGTTTTCTTTTTAATGTAAGTAGATTTTGATGGTAGAAAGAAGTTGTCATGTGGAATTAGTCTGTGGAGCTATTCGAATAGACTTGAAACATTGTTTATACATAAATAAATTCACCACTCAGAAAAATATTCTGACAAGGCACAGTGTGTGCTGGCATCTGCATGCCAGCCTGTGTTTGATAGTGAGTTTTCACTGTTCACAGAAGGTGGTGAAAACGGCTTCTGATAGAAAGCAAATGGAAAAGTCAAGGTGTTGGAATTCCCCCCTGCCCTTTTAAGTTCTTTCAACCTCTCCTGAGAATTCGTCAAAAGTTTCCTCTCAAAATCATTTTTTTCTGTGACAGAACTATAAATATTGATGTTCCTTTTTATGATTTTTTTGTTTGTTTGTTTGTGCTTTTCCGTTTTCAATGCTGTTTTCCAAGTAAAGAATTTGTGTGATCAGTTCTTTTCACTGTGATCATCATTCACATGTGGTTCATTCATTCAGCAATATTTATTGTTCTTCTACTAGTGATTGTACTGGTTGTATGCTGGGAATGCAAACGTAAATAAGTTTCAAGGAGGTTTCAATTTGGTGGGTTATTCAGACAACTGAAGTGCACAAAAACAGGGTACAGTAGTAAATGCTCTGATGGTCTCCTGTGCTTGCTTCTCTGGGAAAAGAGGCTGAAGTTGGTAGAAAACTTCCTGGAGAAAATAATATCTTCGTTCCTTTACTCCTTCCAGCCCCCACCCCACCCTATCCAGCATATTTAAAAAAATTAAAGTGAAACCTGCCTACAGTTTAAAAAAAAAAAAAAAAAAAATTGGCTGGGCATGGTAGCTCATGCTTATAATCCTGGCACTCTGGGAGGCCGAGGTAGGTGGATAGCTTGAGCTCATGAGTTTGAGGCCAGCCTGAACAAAGGCGAGACCCTGTCTCTACTAAAAATAGAAAAACTGAGGCAAGAAGATTGCTTGAGCCCAAGTTGGAGTTTGCAGTGATCTATGACACCATGGCACTCTACCCAGGGTGACAGCTTGAGACTGTCTAAAGCAACAACAACAACAAAATCTTTAAAAGTAAAAGTGCTTCTTATAACTTCCCTAGCCTTGCCCCAGTCCCACTCCTTAGCAATAACTCCCTTCAACACTTTGTGTTTTCCTTTATTGTGGTTATCATTAAAACTTAAAACAAACTTTCTTTCTGCTATTTGATACATAAACTTTAAAGAGTGTGAGTTTTGGCTTTGGACAATGAAAAATGAGGAATTTGGTGTATTTGTAATGTCTGCCACCTCTTTCTCCCTCCACCCCCCACTTTTGTTACCTGTCTCCTTTTTACATTAATAAGGTTTTAATTATATCTTTTATGTTTTTTTTTTAAAGTTCTTGTGCTTTGTCTATAGGATGACTTAAAAACTTCAGCCACAGAGAAACACCCTTCATAATATTACTGTAGATTATAGTAGTGCGATACGCTAACAACAGGAGAAATTGCCTAAGAGTCAGGGTCCAATGAATGGCTTTTTATTCTTTGTTTTTTTGATTGTTTGTTTTAAGCACAAAATTCTGTTTCCTCTTACTGGATATGTGAATTCCAGCTTTCTTTGTAAGCAGCATTTAATATGTTGCTTGAAAATTTAAATGGAACAGTATCTTATTTATTTGGCAGTATCAATTTGTAACAGCCAAACAGTAACCTAAAAGTTAGCATCAAAAATTCATTGGGCACCTCCATGAACACAAAAATTAATTCATAAGCAGCAAAAACATATCATACTTACATTTTCTACATTTTATGCATGGGAAGAATTTATGGGCCTCATTTAGAAATTGTATACTCTGATTTTGTGTGCCATTCTGCAAATCATAATGATCTGGTCTCCAAGTCCATAATAGATTAAATATTATACACATAATTTATTGATGCCATGGGCAGGCAAAATGAAAGGCCCAAGAAATGTCATTTGACAATCTTCTAGAGAGGAAAGGCAGAGAAAAATACTAAAAATTTACTTCATAATTTAGCGGAAGTATTATGGTGTAAGGCTATTTGATACTGGGCATGATCATGTTCATAAGGATCATTAGTCTTTTTTAAAAAGTATAATTATTTTCATTGTACACAGTTTCAGAAGCTAGGGAAGTAATACATTGAGGATATATTCCTATCCAAAATGGATAAATTAAAAAAAATTGTTTTGACAATTATAAAAGTTAAGCATGTGGTATAAATACATGGAGAATTAATTTGTATGTGTGATCTTCTCCAGTGTTAGTGATTGTCGATTTCGTATATGTGACATGAACGAGAATTGCTTCATTAGTTATTGAAAATTCAGTCCCAACAAATT
Source organism: Loris lydekkerianus (assembly GCA_963574355.1). Classification (NCBI taxonomy): domain Eukaryota; kingdom Metazoa; phylum Chordata; class Mammalia; order Primates; family Lorisidae; genus Loris; species Loris lydekkerianus. Next base: position 68,028 of record CAUYPK010013670.1, on the reverse strand, counting down.
AGCTACCTTGTGACTTACTACTGTGATGCAGCTGTTGACCTTGCTGTGAAATATGTCAGTTAGAAAAAAAGGGAAGTTTCTCTCTCTTTGCCTCTATGTCTCTTTCAGATGATGTCACTGCATTGACTTTTTATTTCCACAGAATAAGGGATTGGACAGGGTGATACTGGGTATAAGTACTTCCTTGTGGAAGAGTCTTGGTTTGGGAAACTACAACGTAAATGCTCTCTGCTTTATTTCTTGAGCATTTTATGTCATTTTCACTTTGAAATATTTCCAAACTTATAGAAACATTGCAGAATAGGGTAAAGAGCTTCCCTCCCTTAACCGTTCGAAGGTAAATTAGAAAAATGATCTCTTAACACAAGTAAATAAATAAGTACACATTTTCTACAAGTAAGAATATCCTCCTGGTTAGCCATAGTGTAACCATTAAAATCAGGACATAAACCTTGACACATTACTGCCATCTAATCCACATATTCCAGTTAAGTTTCTCCAGCTGTCCTTTGTAATGAAAGAATTCCA